>QMFE01004345.1:0-12315 GCA_003314665.1 Tricholoma sp. MG77
GGCCCAGGTAATTTTTCTCATTGTTTCTTATTTTCTGTTTAAAATATACACAGTTAGTTTAGATGCAATATATTGAGTTGTACAAAACCTGTGAGACCAACATCTGCCTGTAGCTGATTGAAAATTCACTACTAAAAGTATAAAACTGATAATGAAACTAAACAAAGTGGATGAATAATTGCCATTCTTCCACTCCGAAAAAATGTATCCTGGACAGAGGGTTTTTTGTGCCCTTGATGGGATGAAAACCATCCCATAGTTGGAGGGAGTCTCATGGTGTGAATTACCCCATTTAGACGATGGAAGTTATCCCAAGGGATAAATTCAACGGGGTATGAATACGGACAATTTTTGAGGTGTTTTCAACACCTTAACTCATCCCTTCCGAGGGGGAATTTTCACAACTTTTGAGGTATGTTTTTCTCCAAAAACCAGATGATTTTTATTCTTTTTCAATAGCTATAACAGGTGAAAATTCTACCCAAAACAGATTACTTTCCTCACCTCAGTGGCTGAAATACTGGATGATTTTCCACACCCGAGGGTCTCACAGTGGGTGATCAGCTGGTGGCCTGGCCTTTTGTTTGTTCTGTACTGGGATCTTGACCTCACTTCTTGTGTTCTGACCATTAGAGCTCAAACGGGAGCTCTGGCGGTCTACATCCTTTGGGTTGATGAACATCCGGGACCTACTCCTCCCAGGAGGATTGTTGACATGTGATTTCTTCATGAAGGTTACACCAACCTTCTGTGGTCTCAGGTCTTCATATGGCGGTTCCTCCGAGTTGTCCATGTCATCCTCAGTCAGATGAGTCTGCCAGTTGTAATGGTCCATGGTCTTCTGGGCAGCTTCGAGGGCCTTTCCTTCAGCTACAAAATCCTCAATGGTGTTGGACTCAGGCGTGAGTCCCTCACTGAGCATCTTGGTGCACATCGCCTTTGGTAATCCACGAAGAAAGGTGTCCATGATATTGTAGGCATCCAGGTAAACTGACATATTCTGAGTGTGGTTGATAAGCGTGTCATAGTACCCTTGTATACCAAGGCATGTTGTATAATGTGCAGCCATGTATGCATCACGAGCATCCTGCATGGTGGTGGGATGGGTGAAGCAGTCATACAGTCCTGTAACCACTTGTTCAAAAGTCCATTGGATCTGGCTACAGTTCACACGGATCACTTGTTGGCAGAACCACTTATTCGCTTCACCAGCTAGGAATTCAGGAAGACATAGTAGTCTTTCCCTGTTGCAGTCATCACCTCCATACTGGGTGGATTCCAAGAGTATGACCAATTTGATGAGCCAGTCCTCTAGGTCCGAAAACCTAGGCGATCCTTTGAATTTACCAACAGAGCTGGGGTCAGCTCTACAAATTTTTGTGCCATCCGGAATCCTGAGTCAGACAGATAGGTGTGCCCTACACACTCAAATCAGGCAGTCATGCATTTGACTTTGATGGTACTGGTTTGTTGCATGAACACCTACATCCTGGCCCGATCTGCTGGTGGCATTGAATATCCCCATAGGAAAGGCCGTCATTGGTTTGGGTTGGGCGGGTCACCTTCCCCTCCATGAGAACCTCCATGTGGTGGTTCTCCATCATCACCTCCTCCATTACCTCCTGATCAGTTAGGCCAGCATCAGTGTCCATTATTTGGGATATGGCCTGGGCTTGGAGGTTCATACCCTCCATGAAGGTGTCCAGACCGATGGGGAGGATATTCCCATCCATCATCAGGGGTGCCATGCGAGGGCAAGGTTTGCCCTCATCACTTTCGTTGTCACCATCATTATCACTGCTGTTCCCGTCTGGGTCCTCCGGCGGCTGATTCTGGTTAACAGCCTATCGATAGAGCCGTTGTTTTTTCAAAGTGTCAATAGGCACATGCCCATCAAACATTATTCCTTGGTTGTCATACTGTGACAACCCCATCTGAATGAGGTCCTGATTCCAAAGGCATTGGTAGGCCACACGGTCATTGAAGCCAGTGGCCATGGGGACATGGGCATTGCAAGGAACTTGAATTACTGGTCTAGAGAACCCAGATCCTCCTCTGGCAGCCAGCTGTGTTGATTCGGTGTCCTCCATACAATTAATTTCACGTTGATCAATAAGATCATCCAGGATGCCAACTGCAGCTTGGTCAAGGCATGTAGTTGCATTACGTCGGTGGCGGTACGAATTGTCAGGCTCATCAGGTTGCTGGGGCACACACATTTGCGCCATTGCATCCTCGACAGCTGAGTCAGTAAATGAGATGTTTCCAGGTGTGTGGGTAGAGAGGGGCTCTTGTTTCCCCTCAGGTTCAGAGTCTTGTCATGGCTTGCCAGCATCCAAGTCACTATCCATGTACTCAGATAGATGGGTCACTGAAGGTGTTGAGGCATGAGAGTCCAATGTGTTCAAGGTGACCCCCATAGCACACCTTCCATGCTGATGAGAACCATCATTGGGTCAGCCTCAAGCTCCTCATCCTGGTCAGAATAGGTGTTGACACCAGCATCGACCTTGATGATGTCCGTTTTTTATTCCCAGGTGTCATTGGCAAACGGTGGGTCAGGTGCTGATGTTGCCCATTGTCGGCCCCGAAGTGATGATGTTCGAGGCTGTGTAGACTCAAATGTGGCTGTATTTGGTAGGTGGGGAGGCCCATTGTGTTTTGTTGTTGGCACAGTTGGTTTCAGTTCCACTTGCCAAATTTCGTTGTGAGCATGCCAGGATAACATTGGTTGAACAAGCTGAGGTGTCAAAAACCTCAGCGACGTAGCTATCTTTGGTGGCAATCAGAAGCCAGGGGGCCCCAGAACAATCCTAGCACTCAATCTCCAGTGAGGGTCCACTCTGGGACTCTCAGTCACGTTTTGGGCTCCTGATGTTGCAATTTCGGCTCATTATGGTAGTTTCTAAGGTGTGGGAGGTTCTTGAGTACCTCCCTCTGTCACTTTTTGTTGGGTAGCGGTAGTGGTTGTCATCCGTTCTTGATGTTCGTCGCATCGCATCGTTGTATTTGATGTTTGGTTCAATTTCCTAAAAAGGAAATTATCAAAAAACTGTTCAAAAGAGGGATCTAGAAGGGCTAGAAAAGCCAGATAATGAAGTCAGTAGCTTAACAAGGATGATAAGCAGCAAAAAGATATGGTATAGTTCCCTAGAAGAGCCAGGAGAGTGGTTGGTTCAACTTCCTAAAAAGGAAATTATTGAAAAAGCGGCCTAAAAAGAGTTCCAGGAGGACTGAAAGAGCAAGATAAAGAAGGAAACTATTCAAGAAAGCTCTAGAGAAGGTAATAGACAGGGTTATAGTCTTCCAGAAGGGTCAGGAAGATGGTAGCCAGTTGTTGTTGACTGATGAGCTGGCAGTGACAACTAGTAATTGTCAAGGGTATTGAAACCCGCGTGGGTATTAGCTACGGGTAGTCGCGGGTGCTATTATCTATTTACAACATAGTATATCTATTTACTTAATGTTTATACTACTTACGAGGGACACACCTCAGATGACATGGAAAAAAGTGGGGGTTATATACATTGTTGAGTGTGCACATATTTGTTCAGTGTAAATGGTTGAAAACATGTCAACAACAGAAAACACGTGACTCCATTGACTGACTGGGCCATCAACAACAACAATATCAACCACCACCACCACAGGCTCGACAATGGTGGTAACAACAAGGGCGACACAACAGCAGCAGCAACAACGAAAACTGGGGCTCGAGGCCCAGGTATGTTTTTCTTTCTTTGCTAACTTGCTAACCTACACACTGCGAAACGAGGCCCAGATGACTACAAACATCATCTGGGCCCTAAATAAGTTTTTTTATGTTTCTTTCTCGTTATCTTGAACTAACTAAGTCTTTTCTTTTGATTTTTAGGTTATAATGATGTCACAGCCCCTGAGGCGGCGCAACATACGGCTGCCCACGCCACCGCTGCGAGCCTCTGCTCACTGAGTGGATGACGGAACAACGATGATGACCAATGCAGCACCCGCCCCCAGCCCCGCGAGCTACTGCTCGCAGGGTGGATCATGGGTGCTAACAGCTGACAACGAGGGATGATGGGACGGAGATGACAGGAGCAAACTGCGACGGGGATGACGAGGAGATGGCAAGGGAAGGCTACGTCAGGACAACGAGGGAGGGAGTGACTGGCTCGACCTAGCACCCCCCTTTCCACCATGCGAGCACTGGCTCATAGTGATGGTGGGGGGTGCTACTGGGCCACGACCTCGATCGTGTTTGAGTAGTAGTATAAGTATTTTACTAAACCCTTACACCATACCCTTACAGGTATATCATACCTGCCATACCCCCGGGTACCCATACCCCCACCCGCCGAAACCCGTACCCTTGACTAAGGGTAAGGGTTTTGATGGGTACGGGTAGCGAAAAAATACCCGAGGGTTACCTGCACCAATCTATAGTGACAACAGATGAGCTGGCAGAGAGAACTAGGGATGTTAGTCCTCTAGTTGACTATGGTTAATGCCTCTAGCCTCAAGGTAGGGTATGGAGAAGTCCAGAGCAAAGGTGAGAGTTAGATAGCAGCAGATTAACACAGTCAGAGAGATAGTTCCAGAGCAAACTGTTGACAAGCTGGAACTGAGGAAGGGGGCTCTATAGCTGGACTACTCCAAACTATAGGGTAAGCTGAGGCAGGTAGAGGTCTAGATCAAGCCTGAGATATGAAGCAGAGCTGGGAGCTGGAGAGCAAATAGCTGGTGTAGCTGGTATAGCTGGTAATGGCAAGAAGACTCAAAAAAGTGTAACAGGTGTTACTAGCCGAGGACAACTTAGGACTCATGGTGCACCCAAACAGAGTCAGATCGGGTATATTGTCTATGTCTAGTGCGTCATGTGTCAAAAGTGTCTGTCATAACAAGTATAAACAATGTAACTATACGTGATGGTGTCACATCATGCTATGGAAAAAGCCAAAAATGGTTGAATAGTGATGAAAAACAGTGAACCTGGGAATACACCATTACACTGCTGCAACCAACCACTGAACAGAGTATGCCAACGAGTGAGCTCAGTTTTGACTTAAAATGGGAAGGAGAACCACCTACTGCCAAGTGAAACATGGGGAACACAATGGATATCACAGAGTCACAGAGAGAAATAAAAACTTTGAGACAAGGACCAGAAATGAATGAGTGACTGAGGGTTAAGAGTGGGTGAGGTGGGAGCCATCATTGCCACCTTAAATGCAAAATGAACATCTCTGAGCTTAGATAGCAAGATAGGATGGTGGGATATGAGAGCTATCACGGCCAACTTGAGCGCAAAAATGAACAACAAATAATGTATTATTACAAGAAAACTGGTAGTGGCCAAAGGGCAAACAAATAGGAGGAATGCGGGAGCATGGCAACATCAACCAGTCATGAACCAGAAAATGAGATGCAGCTAGTTCAGTGACTTAGGCTGTGTTGAACAAGGGATCCGATGGTGCATTGGGCTGTCCACATTGGCAGAAACTGTTACACAATAGGTCTAATTTGGTCAACTAGGTACTCAACCTACTGTATACAGTATTGGTCTGTCTTCCAATACACGATACCTATAAAGGGGGGTTCCCTCTAGTTCATTGTCAGAGAAGCTATTGAGGGGTTCTCAATAGTTCAAGTTATCAGCCACTAAGAGATCCTCTTAGTCAGGGTGCAATGAGCAAGTTAAGACTGTTGATTGCTTAGATCAAGCTGAAGAGCCTTGACCTGAGAACTACCACAGTTTATATACATGTAGTGACTACCTTATCTACCAATCAAAGAAAAGGTGAGTAAGATGATAGGTACTAGTAATGCTACTGGTAGATAAGCAATGGTGCAATATGCACAGCATATTGCAACAGCTGTCAATGTCAGTCCAAAATGACTTATGTCAATAACATGTGGAGGATAATAAATACTGTGGGAATTGGTATTCAAAAAAGGAAATGGGTCTGTAATCACAAAAGACATGTCCGGTCCACTGAGTAATAAGTATGACAAGTCTGGGCCACTGACTAAAGGAAATTTGTAACAGAAACAATTGGTCGAATAGACTGTGATCAATGATTCAGCCAGGCCTGTCATGCAGAATGGCCTGACCGTATCTAAGTGACTGTATAAGGTAGTACAGATAATTAACCAGTATTACTATTTATATATCTGTGATGAACGATTCAGCTGAGATGGAAGCATTAGATAGGTCCATGATTAAGTCATTAGACATCAGCTTGGCTGAACTCTAGATATGATTGTATTTGACAAAACAACTGACTGTATGGGTTATTGGTAGCATTGTGCACAACAGATTGACCAGGCCACACCAAGTATGTGTATTGTGTGCAGGTGCCATGAGCAGCTGCACCAAACACTTATTACTTGTGCTTCAAATAGAACTGATGGACCACAAAGCCGCCCAAATCCTTCTATATTGAAAAAGCAGACAGGGGTCATGGTGTGGATAGTTCAGCACTGACTGGCTGAGTCCAACAGTAATTACTTGTATTTCAAATCCAACCAATCAACCAGCCAGCATTTATTAGGTGCACATCCAGGAATTATTAGGTGCACATTGTAAACAACAGGTCAGCCAAGTTCAGAAATTATTAGTAGCACATCATAGACAACAGGTCAGCCAAGTTCATATATTATTACTTGTAAATCATAAACAATGGGTCAGCCAAGTTCAGAAATTATTACTTATACATCATTGACCACAGCTGGGCCAAGTTCAGATATCAGTGGCTCCATGTCACAGACAATAGCTCAGTCAAGTTCATGAATCATTAGGTGCACATCGTAAACAATGGGTTGGCCGAGTTCAGAAATTATTATATTACTTGTACATTGTTGGCAACAGCTGGGCCAGGTTCAGGTATCAGTGGCTCTACATCATAGACAACAGCTTGGTCAGGTTCAGGGATTACTAGGTGCACACCATAAACAACAGGTCCGCTGAGTTCAGAAATTATTAGTTGCACATTGTAGACAACAGGTCGGCTGAGTTCATATATTATTACTTGTACATCATTGACAACAGCTGGGCTGAGTTCAGATATCAGTGGCTCCACATCATAGACAATAGCTTGGTCAAGTTCATGAATCATCAGGTGCACATTGTAAACAATGGGTCATCTGAGTTCAGAAATTATTAGTTGCACATCATAGACAATGGGTTGGCTGAGTTCATATATTATTACTTGTACATTGTTGACAACAGCTGGGCCAAGTTTAGATATCAGTGGCTCCACATCATAGACAACAGCTCGGTCGAGGTCAGAAATTATTAGGTGCACATTGACAATGAGTCGGCCAAGTTCAGAAATTATTAGTTGCACATCATAGACAACGGGTCAGCTGAGTTCATATATTATTACTTGTACATCATTGACAACAGCTGGGCTGAGTTCAGATATCAGTGGCTCCACATCATAGACAATAGCTCGGTCAAGTTCATGAATCATCAGGTGCACATTGTAAACAATGGGTCATCTGAGTTCAGAAATTATTAGTTGCACATCATAGACAATGTGTTGGCTGAGTTCATATATTATTACTTGTAAATTGTTGACAACAGCTGGGCCAAGTTCAGATATCAGTGGCTCCACATCATAGACAACAGCTTGGTCGAGGTCAGAAATTATTAGGTGCACATTCACAATGAGTCGGCCAAGTTCAGAAATTATTAGTTGCACATCATAGACAACGGGTCAGCCGAGTTCATATAGTATTACTTGTACATCATTGACAACAGCTGGGCTGAGTTCAGATATCAGTGGCTCCACATCATAGACAACAGCTCAGTCAAGTTCAGAAATTATGAGTGGGACATCATAGACAATGGGTTGGCTGAGTTCATATATTATTACTTGTACATTGTTGACAACAGCTGGGCCAAGCTCAGATATCAGTGGCTCCACATCATAGACAATAGCTCGGACGAGTTCAGGAATTATTAGGTGCATATCGTAAACAACAGGCCGGCCAAGTTCAGAAATTATTAGTTGCACATTGTAGACAACAGGTTGGCCAAGTTCATATATTATTACTTGTAGATCATCATGGTGTTTATCTCCTTGTACCTATTACAAAACATGCTTGTGAGATGGCTCTGGGGAGTAGGGTATAACAATATACATTCAAAATGGCAGTAAGGACTCCTACAGATTGTTTTAAAGTGTTTTAAGAACATTTAAAGCCATCCAGTTGCTCTGAATTTGAGGCAACTTAGGGCATGGCTTGAACGGCTCTGAGCTGTAAGCTGATTTATTGGTGCAGCTTGCCCAAAATAGTGGCTTGGCTCAACAGCTTGCAGCTCCAAGCTGTGCCATTGGCAACACTATGAACAATGTGCAGGTAATACTAACCAATCTTGGCCCATTTGTTCTGCATGATGTGCAGCTACTAATAAATGCAGGGCTCAGCCAGTCTGTTGTGTATGATGTGCAGATGATACTAATGACCCATCTCAGCCCATTTGTTCTGTATGATCTGTAGCTACTAATAATTGCAAGGCTCAACTGGCTTGTTGTGTACAATTTGCAAGTAATACTAATGACCCATCTCAGCCCATTTGTTCTGTAAGATATGCAACTACTAATAATTCCATGGCTCAGCCATTTGGTTGTGTACAATGTGCAGGTAATACTAGTAGCCCATCTTGGCCCATCTGTTCTGTACAATGTGAGCTACTAATAATTGCAGGGTTCAGCCAGTCTGTTGTGTATGATGTGCAGGTAGTACTAATAACCCACCTCAGCCCATATGTTCTGTACAATCTGCAGCTACTAATAATTGCAGGGTTCAACTGGTCTGTTGTGTACAATTTGCAGATAATACTAATGACCCATCTTGGCCCATCTGTTCTATATGATCTGCAGCCACTAATAATTCCAGGGCTCAGCCAGTCTGTTGTGTACAATGTGCAGGTAATACTAATAACACATCTTGGCCCATTTCAGGGCTCAGCCGGTCAGTTGCGTATGATGTGCAGGTAATACTAATAATCCATCTTGGTTCTTTTGTTCTGTACAATCTGCAGCTACTAATAATTCCAGGGCTCAGCCAGTCTGTTGTGTACAATGTGCAGGTAATACTAATAACCCATCTTGGCCCATTTCAGGGCTCAGCTGGTCTGTTGTGTATGATGTGCAGGTAATACTAATAATTTATCTCAGCCCATTTGTTCTGTACAATCTGCAGCTACTAATAATTCCAGGGCCCAGCCAGCCTGTTGTGTACAAAGCACAGGTAATACTAATAACCCACCTTGGCTTATTTCAGGGCTCAGCCAGTTGGTTGTGTATGATGTGCAGGTAATACTAATAACCCATCTCAGCCCATTTGTTCTGTACGATGTGCAGCTACTAATAATTGCAGGGCTCAACCAGTCTGTTATGTACAATTTACAGGTAATGCTAATGACCCATCTCAGCCCATTTGTTCTGTACGATCTGCAGCTAGTGTTGCTAATGTGTAGGAGGTGGCCACAGCCACCTCCATGTGGCTATGCTGTATTGGGAGTTTCCAGGGATGTTACTATGTTACATGTAGTCACACAGCTCTAGAGAAGCAACATACACACTATGTCAGTATCAGAAGCCTATATACATTGGTTCTGTGTACTCTTGTGTGATAAGCCTTATCACCCCTTACCCACCACCCTTACACTTTTTTTTACACATCCATCTCTGGATTCCAGTAATCCAGGAAATATAGTGAGTTTTCTGAAAACTACCTCTTGGCATGGCTATGCCACCCAAGAAACCCCTACTGGAGCGAGGTAAGGCCAATATGGCCTTGCCAAAACCTGTTATGGGTGCCAATAGGCACCCTGAAGCATCGCAAGAGGCAGATATGCATGATGTGATGCTGTCGCGAGGTGCTAAATCAGAACTTCGCCTGATGCAAGAGGGCCAAATGGGCTTAACTAATGCTATTGTGGGTGCCAATAGGCACCATGAAGTATTATGAGAGGGAGAAGTACATGACACAACACATTCGCGCCATGCCACATCACAGTTTCGTCTGACGCAAAGCTGTGACAGTATGCCGTTTAAACACTATGGTATACACTCCAACAGAGTACTCGATAGGTATTTCTATTATAATCCTAAGGATTTTACTTGGATGTGCCGTCTAATGGACACACCTGCCTGCGAAACCGCAGTAGCCGAAATCGAGCAACAGCTCGAAAATGAAGGAGACCTCGACTTTCGAGGTCTATTAAGTGATAAGGTGGTCTACATACGAGGACACTGGGTTCCATTGGGAAGTACCAATGGAGTGAGTGAGGAAGAACAGGGCCTGATAGAGCTGGCCTGAGACACTATGCAATTGCATAGTGTATTGGAGAACGAGTGGCTATTGTCCACTACGACTATTGATGAGGGCACCAAATGGTGTCATGATAAGTTCGCAGTGGAGGACCAGTCACTCTTCCTCAAGCCCCTTCTTCTATGCCCGTCTCGCCCCATCGAAAACCAGGGGGAACGTATGATCGTGCCCCAGAAAATGACATGGCTCACTACTAGATGAGCCTCTGAAGAAAACGAGATGGATGACGAGACAAGTCACCCAGAAAGCCTAGATCTGACACGTAAAGTAGACGTGTCAGAATGCGAGGATTTAGTTGGCCCCGCCAAGGAAGGTGCTGCCAAGCATGACAGAATTATCGAAAAAGGTGACCTGAGCTCAGAGAGCCTTGCTGGTGAGCAAGGTATTGATGAGGAGGGCAGTGGCGACGACATCACTGATACAGAAAATGAAATAGATGAAGGATCGTCCAAGGGAGAATGCTCCCTCGAGGATGACGGAACAGTTAATGATGAAGAAGTCGACTCAGGCCAAGAAGAGACGAACGCAGACACATTCATAAACTCAACCTGCAGGGACGAGGAGTCAGACTGCAGCGTTGAGAGTGGTATTGAGGATTATGAGACGAACGCAGATGTGTCCGTAGAGTCTAATGCTCAAAACGAGACAAACACAGATGTGTCTGCAGAGCCTGATGCTCGAGACGAGACAGAGCGGCAGAAGGTGCCACCAGACAAAGATCGAGAGGCATTTAGACAAGGGGACTATGAATGCCGTAGTCCCAAGATAGATGCTGAGAGGTGGTGTCAGGCCAGCTTGGTGGAGAATCGAAGTGTCATGCTTCCATTCCAGGTATCAGGAGTGCGAAAGATGACGGACGGGACAGCAGTCACGCTGTTGAAGGATCTCAGGGACGACCAGATAGAGGTCATCGAGTATAACGAGTCGAGAGGGCTCAGTTACAAGAAGCTCGAGGAAGCAGATGGCCAATTGAGGACCATTTGCAAAGATCTGCTCAGGCAGGCTGCCTCGCCTGCAGGACGAGGCAGAAGGGGAGGAACACCCCCCTACAATGATGAGAACGACGAAGATTGTCGTATGAATATAGTTGACAGCCGAAACGTCGCCAAGACGTTCATAGAGCGTTGGGATGACGATACGGGGACATGGCAAACGGCCCATAGACAGACATATAGGTTCATCGACAAACCCAGGGAGTTTGTCAAGGGAGAAGTGGCAGTTACTCAGCTGGACACAGACAATGCGTCCACGAGTTCAAGCTGCACAAGAGAGAAAGGGAGACGAGCGAACATGCTCGTCACATATCCCCATAGCACAAGAGAGACGGGACAAACGGAGATGTTTGTCAACGGAGTTCGACAGAGCCCAGGTGAGAATGATGCGGAACGTCGTTCAGATATGAAACAGGTCATCAAGTTTGTTGAACGGAATGAGAAGAGCTCGTGCTCGGGCAGCCCAAGGCATGACGCGTCTCCAGAGAACGGAGACGACGCAGATATGTCGTCTGGAGGTGCTACAGATCTGGAGAACAATGAAATTCATTGTTCAATAACAGGAAGGATTAGCAGACAACAGATGATGCATAGTACACCATCCCAGATACATGAAACAGGCGATGTACCTGTTTCCCAACATCCAACGTGCTCAAAAACACATAACAAAAATTATTACGGCCCCCAGATGGCCGTAACGTTTATCCAAATGGAACCATTTAACGGTTCGCATTCTCGAGATGTTCATGAGCAGAAACTACGCCGTAGTGACATAGTTAACGGGGAACGTTCAAGTTCAAACGTTGGCGACGAGAGAGAGACGAGGCCAATGCCGTCAGGACGGCAGACACAGGTCGGATGTGAGAATCCACCTGTGCCGCTCCCTAAGGCGCCGGACAGAGCGAGTCAGCATTCACACAAGCATCAGAAATCCGAGGTGCATACACTGCGGGCATTGGCTGACAAATTCATTGAATTGAATGTGAATAAATGGTGA
>QMFE01004358.1:0-10136 GCA_003314665.1 Tricholoma sp. MG77
CTGTGTACTCTTGTGTGATAAGCCCTATCACCCCTTACCCACCACCCTTACATAAAGAAAGAACACTGGTTAGTTGATAAAAACAAGAAACGAACAAAAAAAACGTACTAACAGCCCAGACGACGGTTGCCATCTTTTGGGCATTGCTGTTTGTCCTGCTTTGTTCGTTGTCATCTGGTGGCTGTCCCATTTCTCTCCCCGTCGTGCGTCGCCCCTCCCCCTGGTTGTGGCCATCCTGTCACATTTGCTCCCCTTCTCCACCATGCGAGTAGTTACTCGTAGCAGAAGGAGGGGGAGCTGGCGTGGTAGCGGCCCTCGTAGCGGTTGTTGTTGCTGCTGCTGTTGCTCCTGTCGATGAGGCCAGTCCTAGACATCTTTCCGGCAGCGGTGGGGATCCCATTTTTGTGGTCCTGGTCCATTCGTCGTCTCTGTCGTCCTCTCATGGGCATGGTCGTCGTCGTCACCCCCTGGTCTTCATTCTCCTTGTCCTCTGCAGCCTCCTCGACACCAGGAGCCATTAGCACCCCACATTCACTCTGCGAGCAGTGGTTCACAGCGGTAGACATATTCTCAGGCATCCGGTGTTCGCACAGACGGTCGCGGTATCATCGTCTTGATGTGTGGAGACGGCGCCCAATGCTTTAAATGTTAAACATCCACGTCCAGACGCTAAATGCTGGGTGATGTGAGAACTGTCAGACAGGGAAGGTCAAAGAAAATAAATATACTTACAAGGTTTCCCTGTGTCGATCCAAGTCATGATTGAATGTTGTGATGGAATGTAGTCACATTGTAGTGTGGTGACTCTGCCGGCTGAATTAAGTGGTAGCCTGAAGTGAATAGCTGAAAGCATAACTCTAAATACATAACGACAACTTAACTGTTCATAATCATGCATTTTAATAGACATAAACATAACAAGCCCTCTGTGAAGACTCTAAATCATTTTGTCCACTGGGGCTCATCAAATGTGAAGCTAGGTCACGAGCATGATGACCTACTATAATAAGGCTATTACTAGGGTTGCATAAAAAATCCATATTTTTTTTACTGTTACATTTTTTACCTATTTTTTACCAGTAATTTACTAGTAATTTACTACCCCAGGCCGAGGGTCAGTAATTTACCAAGTCACGTGGGTGTAATATATCTCGAGGGAAATAAGTTCTTTTCAAAATCTGGCAGTAAATCCGAAAACCTACATGATGATGAAGATGACAGCTGGTTAGATGAGCCAAATCTTGACACATTCCCCCCTCTGGAAGCATCTCTGGAGATCTCTGCCTCTGTGCACCTTTCTTCACAGTGTCTTGCTTCAGTTCTCTCTGAGGATGGTCCCACTGGCTGTACTGCCGCTCCTAGCATGGCAGAAACCCTCGAGAAGCCTTCAGCGGTGCCAGACAACGACTTTTCAATGAAGCTGTAAAATTTTCGCGAAATCATCACGTGAAATATTTTACAAGTAAATTACAAGTAAATTACCTTCCCTAGTTTCAGTCCCATGTAAATTACCAGTAATTTACCGGGTTCGAATATTTTACGCAACCCTAGCTATTACTGTGGGAAGGTCAGGTGCTACAGCTATACGATGTCACGAGGATGGCAAAATCCGAACTGAGCATGTTACTATGTTACTATATTGATATCTACCTATGCTACATAAGTAGCTAAGGACATACTAAAAAGTAAGCCTCGATAGACCAAGTAGATACGGAGAGTCCAAAAAAAACGTCCACCAATACTGTATGTACTCGACCGTGCAAAGAGTCCGTTACTATCCAAAATCAACAATCATGTGATCCGACTATGGGTTGTGGGCCTGACAGGCGATGTACGCGATGACGAAGGAGCGCGAGGCCTTTTGAGGGAAAACGACGTGTTGTCGCCAATGACAGGGTATGTAGTCATAGATAAAATGGAAGTTGAGGCGATAGTCGCGCTGAATGGGCTGGATGCGTGAGCGACAGTTTGGATGTCGTGTGAAAACCCCGTGAGGCTCTTCGACATCTGCAGCAATACCGACGACGTTGCGGCAAGCGACAGTGTGAGAGCAGAGTGAGTGGATTGGAGGGTGTGGATGGTACGGAGATCCCTTTTGCGTAGCCGAAAGCGCGCACATGCAGCTGAATCTGCTCTGTTCGGAAGGCGTCAATGCAGGTGAAATGGGGCGTCATCATCTTCAAAGAAAGAGGATAGATGCCACCTGCTGAGAGGCCGGAGCAGCAGCGGAGTGCGTGGCTTGAACGGTGAAGGGCTCGCAAGTGGGACATGTGAAGTTGGTGTCATGGTGTGTGTGTGTGTGTAGGAAACCTCGCATAAAGCGGTATCAGGAATTGAGCCTGTCGAACGGCAACGAAAGTCCTGTCCTCGTAGCGGCCGGAACGAGCAATCAGCAAGCAACCAGGGCCCTATCCCGCATGAGCGGTGGGGCAGTGGTGGTTGTTGTTGTTGTTGTTGTTGCTATTAACATCGCCATTTCAGTCAAGTCGCGGTGCAGCTGGCTTATCGTCATACAGTGAGTGGAGAGTCAACGTTTCAACATTCATTATTCAATGCGAACCAGGTTGAGGTGACATTTATACTGGACTGGCAATCAATCCAAGGAAACACCATTATCACAGGGACCTAGAACAGAGCCATGTCGAAACCTGAGGGATGTCGTGTCGATGGCAGCCACCGAATGTTAGTGCTGAAGGCGACATTTCATCAGAACGCTTACTGGCAAGAAACCAACACGATGCCTACCTTTCCGCTGAATGCCAAACACCAAACAAGGTCCAAAACTACCTCCCAATCATTGGGAGTACAGAGTATATCCCCGTCACCACTGTTATCACCACTCTTGTCGGTATCTTCGTTACCACAATCTTCCGAAGTACGGTCCTCTTCATTTTTCACGTTACATGATCCCACGCACCCACACCTAAAGCAACATCCTCCAGCCCGTCCTTCTTCCTCGCCCTCCTCTCCCTTTCTAAAACCTTCGCTCGGCGATGAATGTGGCATATAGTCCTTTGGCAGCGCAAAGCCATGGTGTATTTTATAAAAGCAGAAGATGTCGTTAGTTGGATTTGATTCTTGGAATCTTGGGTGATCGATCCTCGTAGAGGTGGAAGTGTATTTTATCTTGATGGTTACATTTGAGCTTACGCTCGATCAGAAGGCGTTTTGGTCATCCGATATCGAGCAACAGGAACTTGATCATTCGTGGTGGCTTTAGGCATTGTACTGGAGTTGGTCGAGCTGCCCAAATGGGAAAAACACATATCCTGTTTTTTCGAAGCTTGCATTTGAAAGAAAGCTGATTGATATTAGTTTGTGAGGACATGCCATGTTACAGGAATCAACACGAACGGTTGCAGTCTGATCATTCGAGATGTATGTACGGTGTGCAAGACAATAATTGGACAGCGGAGGCAAAATGAAAACAAGAGCTTATTATTACCGAGTTAAGACCACGAGTCGAAGAAGCTCCATAGGACTTTGGGCTTTGACTGGAGCTCTAATGAATAGTGAATTGCATTACGGAACCTGCCACTGGCAGGAAGCCTCGTGGCCGTCGGAAAAATAAGATCCAGAGTCGATCTGTATCTGGAGACAATCGCTTAGTCAGGGCCGGGGTATGCTAGTTATCTAGATGACATTCCAAACAAATTCCAAAGTAAAATGTCCCAGTTTACACACTGCCTAGGTTCGTTTGACGCTAGCCTGTCACGATGATAATATCCGATTCATTTCCGACTAAAAACAAGATGGTAGCTAACAAGTCACCTGAAAATACGTATTGGTTAACCTGAAAGTTTCATGACAAGTCACGGCAATGTTGCTGAAGACCACATGTCGCTGCCCAAAAGTTGAATCGGGGCTTGGGATACTGGGATGAACAAGTCACCGCCGAATCGAGCTTGGATTACTTGGTGTGCATTTTAAGTGCATTCCACTCATGCGGCCACATGATTGAGATTTTGACCGAATAAGGAATACCTCACCACATTACTCAAAGCACGTACTTTGGTATGTATTATCTGATTCCACGTAGCGTCCTTGTCACGGTCGTCCGTGCTATGGAGTGGGATATCTAGTCACCACTACTTTTGTACAGCCAAAATAGGTCATGGGGGAATGGACCAAATTCTTATTCCTCTGGTCAAAATGCTCAATTCAATGGGAGGGACAAATGCTTCAGAGCATTTGTCTTGAAAGTCAAACCGACATGAGGTATTTTTTTTTTGGGACACATATTGAGCACATAAACACTGAAGCGCGCTTGCGCCGCATGACCCGCTACGTGACTTTGGCAGTTGTATTTCAATGATAGGAAGGGGAGAAGGGCAGCTATAGAAGTACAGTAGGATGGTAGTAGTAGTACATATTATTTTTGATATGTGGAGTGTTTGTATGAAAGCACATATGATTGTGACACACAATCACAATGCGGCGGATGTTCTGATTGTTGGTAATGTATATTATCATTATAGTGGGGTTCAGTGGAAGGACTGGTGTCTGTACCACCAGAAAAATATGTTGCGGCACCTGATTTGTAGGCCCTGACGTTGTTGAAGGCCCCGGTTTTAGCATTGTTAGTGCTCAACGGGAGCCTCGACATACTATCCTACAGGACTTTGGCCTCTTGCTTGACCATTGAAATGACATGAAAAATGGTGTTGGAAAATTTTCTATTTTGTTTGGTGAGGGAGTTGAGTGCATTTCTTCTTGTCATTTCTTTGAGGATGTGGTCCTGAGGGAGAGGGCGCAAATCACAGCTTTTGGTAAATTTGTGCGATGCAAAAAACTCCAGTCTCAGATGGTTTCACTCATGGTCTCGTTGCATGAGAAAATTAAGCCAGATCAAGCCTGCCCGACACGTGCAGCTTCTTTATATGGAAAGAAAAGCTATATTTATCTAGGTAGCATGATTGCGTTTCAGTGCCGGAGTAACCTACATGAACCCACTACTAAAGTAGCAGGAATTATGTAATATAAGATAAGATAAGCAAGATAAGATCTATATCTGGTGTGTCGAAAAAGCATGCCAACCATTCAGGAGGACGTCAATGAGATTTATACTTTGTGGAGCTGAATTTCTTGACTTCAAGTTGAGCTGCTTTTGGGCCCAAACCAGACCGGTATGCCTGCATCCATTGAATCATCTGGTGTTCCCACTTCTGGATTGTGGAAATCTGAACAGAAGCAAGTGCAGACTGTGCAGCTGGCATATTTTTTTGAAGACCAGGAAATGTGTAATCACAATTGTCCCGCAAGTACTTCTTGACCCTCATCATCTGTCTCACCATCATCTGTATCTGACTGTTCCAATTCCTCCACAGTGAAGTGATTGAGACTGCCATCCCAATTTGTGCATTCATTCTCACATGTCGGCTGATTGACAGTCCAGGGTATTGGCAGGTGTTGTTGCTGATTTGGGCCACCAGTGTGCATGCACTCAGCAGGCAGTTTCTTTTGCATAATTGGTCTTTTGAGGCATGAGAATGGACAAATCTGGAGTCTGTATGTAGAATGTAGCATTCAGCTGTCACTATTCTACGCCATCTATGGTGCCAATCACTTAGTCACCGCTACTTTTGTGCAAAATTCATACAAAATTCAAAAAAAATCCCTGATTTATTTCCTCTTGGGAAAATGCTCCCTTTGGTTGGCCAGAAAGATCCCCAAGAGGAATTAAGTTTAGACTCAATATTGAGGGAGTCCAATGTGCGAGGGTTTGCAAAGTAGGCACGAGGTAGGGAAAAAGAGCTGTTCGGCGACCCTTAGGGTCAGCCTTAACAGCTGACATTGTATTTGTATTGTACTTGTATCGTCAAGGTACACCTATAGTCCTATATATGTGGGGTGTGTGGTCGTGTATGGAGGAGAGATGAGGTGACGATGTGAGGAGTGAAAGATACAAGAAGAAAGATATTGTCTGGGAGCAAAAGACAAAGAAAGGTGTCTGTAGTGTTCATGTTCAGGTGTGGTCCATAACTTGGGAAGAGAAAGCAGAGTTGATAGTGTCCTGGCTGAAGTCCATTTTGTAGCAAAAGAATAAAAAATGCGCTCAGTGGAGTGTCAAAGAGGCAGATGTCCAAGTGTGGACGGTGTGGTGCCCAGCAGGGCAGTGAAACGATGGTATTTCATGTCCAAGCGTCAATGGTGCGGTGCCAAGTGGGGCTGTGGAGTGATGGTGTTTCAGGTACAGTCAAGCATGGAGCATTGCCTGCAGGAGGACGGGATGTTTGCAGATGTAAATTTGCCATGCAGTGGACGCCCATCGTCTGATCCCTTGAATGATGTGGGGTGCGACCCCGTTCTCAGCTAGTGAAGTGGCACCTCCAGCACACATAGACTGTCCAGCCATGTCCTTCTCGAACCACAAACGCAAATGTTGTATGAAGAAAGCTCTCGTGGGAATCTTACCCTCGGCCGTAAGCCAGAGTGGAGAAGACAGAGGGAAGCGATGGTTGCGTGAGGTGATGTACAGGCGGAAGAGTCTCATGGGGTTGCAGGGTAACGGGTTTTCACGGATGATGATTGTGTTCCCTTCGAAAAATCTGTCGGCCTTGTGGCCAGGCCAGAAGAATTCGAAGAAATTGGGGAAGATGCAGACGGTGCTGTGTTTCGTCACCTTGCGAGGATCTTGAAGGGCTATGTTCTCTGGAAAAGTCAATTCCCCAAGTCTCATCAACGTGAAGAAGCCAACACAGAGTTGCATGTAGAAGAGAAGGTCGTTGTGGGAGCTGGTGTCATTGTAGGAAGAGCATACAGTGTTGAGGTCCATGATGGTCAGGGCACGTTTTCTGACGGTCGGTGTCCCACGCAATCATTTGCAACCTTCCAGCGTGCGGTGAACCAGTCATCCTCTCCGGGCGTCGTGGATGTGAGCAAAATAAGGTTCAAGCTGTTGACAGATGCCAGAATGGTACATGTCAACTGAGTCAGGCTTGATGTGGTGACACATGTAGACAGTGTAGAGGCTGAGTGTGTCTGCTGTGGGCTCGACTGGCAGATCATGGAGGCGGACAAAGGATAAGTAAGAATTTAAAGCTGAGCCATAGTTGTTCCAAGTGCTAACATCAATGGCTTGTCCCAGAGCGATTGCCCACTCTCAAACAAGCCTTTCTCGTGACCATGGCTCCCGCAGTGGTTGCCAGGCACGAACATGAGATGTGATCATTTTTCTGCGGCCCCCAACGTGAACAGATGTGGGGGTTGAAAAGTGTGGATGAGCAGACCAGGGACAAGCCGCTGGGCTCAGAGAAACTCTCGACGGGAGATGGCGTCCACCACAGCATTTTGTTCCCTGGGGATGTGCAACACTCGTAGCTCAAATTTTCTCAAGATGATGACATTGACGCAGTGGCACAAGAGGGGATTGAACTCAGGCAGGCACCTGAGGGAACTGAAGATGTCAACAGTATTCATACTGTCGGTGTAGATGATGATTCGTGAACTGTGAAGCATGGTGTCCTTGAGGTCATTGCATGCGCTCGCAACAGCCAAAGCTTCGAAGTAAAAGATGATGTCTCAGGCTGTGTGGTTGGGCACCGGGGCATAGAAGCCTGTCAGAAGAGCAGGATAGTAGAAGGCAAGTCCTTCCATGCAGGCATCGCAGTAAACAATTGCATCTGCGTCCTCAGTATCCCACGACATGCTGGAAAGCAGATTGATCCCAAGCGAGGCTCGCATGTGATGAGTCGCCCACTTGAGGTCTTCACGGACAGCGTTGTTGACCCAGATCTTGGCCAAGGGACGGTCTTTCCCAGCGATCTTCAAATATAGGCGGTTGAGCGCCGGTTTCAACAAAGGGAAGACATTAAAACTCCAGTTCATCCAGCTGGCGAGTCTTTGCCATCTGTGTAAAGTCCATGATGCGCCACGCTTATTCTCTGACCAGAGAGCAAAGTCCTCAATCTCCTGCAGCAGTTCGTCGAGTGCTTGTTTTGGGAGGGTAAAGGTCAGGCCGTTCGGGTTGACATAGATCCCGATGATGGTAAGTGTTGCACCAAAAAGTTGTTTGTGTGGCTGATGTGGAATCCCAAGTTCATCCCAAAGGGATAGAAGCTTGACTTGATTCATAGGCATGTGCTTCTCATATTTATGATACCACACGAGATTGCCTTCTTCATCAATGCCAAAAGAATCATCCATGTAAGTCCATAGATCTTCAATTAGCACAATCCTGTGTGCTATCCATGTCACTAGGCCATTGAAGGAGATGTAAATCCCAGGTGACCCTCGTCCACCAAAGCAGTTGTTCTGGTCTACATCTCGTTCTCCGTCAATTGTGACAATCTGTTTGATCTGCCACAAGGGGTGCATGGGAAGTAAACAGTAAGCATCGGCTACATCAGATTTGTAGATGACCAATGGTTGGCCTGGTTTTGCATGATGTCGGCATATGAGTCCTTCTCCAAGGTGCGTCATGTTGTCCAATGGGAAACCGCGGATGTCTTCTCGCTTGATCATGGAGTTAGGTGAGAACAGTCCCGCGCTTTGATCTATGACCATCCGGAGCTTGTCCGAGTGAGGTTTTGGTACGGCATGGATGGGGGATGCATGCATTCCTGGTAGGAGATCTCGGCCAAAGGAGCCAGAGAATTTGCCTGCCAGTCTTTCTTGATCTTGTTGTGCACGCAAGAAATCTGCTTCTGGTCCATCTTCTGGCATGCCTAATGACTCGTCAACGGTAGTAGGGTATTCGCCTAGGTGAGTATCAGCCCAAGGCCAGAAACCCTCTTGCAATCCTCTACATACTGACTTGACAAATGGTTGGTTTGGATGTGAGGCTAGTAACAGTTCAAAATGGTCAACATCGATTGGTGTGACTATCTTGAAGAGGTCGGGATGGCTGTAAATTGTGCCCAGGGCAATGGAATTCTGGAGTTCAGATAAGGGTACTGATGGAAGGGGTTTGGCATGTTCGGTCCAGTCAGAAAGGCATTGAAGTGATTCTACTTGAACGTCGGTCCCTTCAGGATCCTGCGCATGCCAAACATTGTACTGAAGATACTTTGGGTGCATTCCGTAGGTCACCTCACGCTTGCTGAGGGCAGGTCTTTTTCCCGTGGCCTGGTTGTTTGCATTGGAAGCAGGCATGGCAATATTGACATGTCCCTGCGGGGCTACGGCATCCACCAACACTATTGAAGCGTCGACAGATGTCTGCAGAGGCAGATCTAGTTCTGTCTCCTTGTCATCCGACTGAATTTGTACCTGTCTGGATGCCATCAGGGAGGAGGAAGGCCGAGTAGAGGTAGGAGAATTCGTTGTGGTCAGTAAGTAAGATTGCTTGCACTCCTCTGACTCGTGTCCTGACAGCTTTGTCAAAGGCAATGAGTTTCTGGTGTGCACTGACTTGTCTAGCTGAGAACTTGGATGAAAGGTAGTCACCCCATTGCCGAAGCTCATCAGCTTGGTGGGGGAACACATACACAGTCGCTTTGACAGTTGCATTCCAAGTGGCAGTCCAGTTGCCACTTGTTTGGACTTTTCGCACTGGATCTGTGCTTCCAAGAGAAATCTCTGTTCTTCCGATGCGGCCAACATTCTCCTTAGGAGGGGCAACGTGGTGGAGATTGCTAAAGACGATGTCAAGGTTAACGGCTTCTCCACAAAAGATGTGTCACCATTCTGATTCTGGAAATCCCTGTGGAGCTGTGGTCGAACATCGTATGTCTCGTTCGGCAAAGGCGATATCTCGTTGAAAAATTCTAAGGGTCTCTCTCATCTTCTTACAGTTCTCATTGACTTCACGGTTCTGGGTGTTGGTCTCGACAGTGTACCATGGTAGTTGTGATTGATAAATGTGTTTCTTCTTATTCGACTCTCCTTCTCTCTTCCCTGAGGCAGATCCGTCATCTGAGCCAGAAGAGTCGGTTGGCGTTCGGTGTCTGCGTTTCCTGGTGAGCTCCCTTTGTAAATCATGGAGGAATCTCCCAGCTTCATCACTGTCTGATCTCTCTCTATGCGCTTCTCTTCTTTGTCGGTGTCCATCTCTGTCTGAATCTCTTGTAGCGGCTGGCTCATCTTCAACCCCAGCAAGTCTCGCCGCATGTTCCCCGCGTTGCTCAGTGCTACGTTGTTGTAAGGGGACAACCCCTGGGTAGGATACCCATACCCATTCCATGTACATACTATTT
>QMFE01004388.1:0-15481 GCA_003314665.1 Tricholoma sp. MG77
TCAGTAAACTTCTTGGACATGAAACCCGCCAGTCGGCAGGTCTGCCAAGTTTCTCCCGATCATACATGACGCCCACACCGAACACAGATGCATCGCAGATGACCCAGATCGGTTCATCCTTCTTCATGTCTATCGGGCGTAATACAGGTGTCTTGCAACAGATGGCCTTAACCATCTGGAAACACTTCTCGTGAAGCGGTCTCCAACAAAAGGCTGACCCATTCGACGTCATGCCAGCCAGTGGGCTGGTGTAGGCCAATATATCTGGTAAGAAATGAGCCAGATATTGTACAAGGCCCAAAAACCTTTGTACGTCGTTGAAATTCCGTGGGCGATTCCACTCGCGGATCTTCGCCATCTTATTGGCGTCCGCGTGGAGGCCCTTCTCATCTATCATATGGCCAAGGCAGTCTATTTTGTCTGCGAATAATTTGCACCCATCTGCTCTGAGATAAAACTCGTGCTCGCATAAATGAGCAAACACCATTCCTAGATGTTTCTGGTGCTCTTGCACCGTATTGCTGTAGACGAATAAGTCATCTAAATATGTGTGTAGGAATATTTCAATGTATTCCTGGAACATCAAGTTCATCGCTTGCTGAAACGTCGACGGAGCATTACAATCGCCCTGTTGCATGACGTTGCTCACGAACGTCCCGTAAATCGTTGCAAATGTGGTTTTATGCACGTTGCCTGGCATGACGCGCACCTGTTCATATGCATCCGACAGATCTATTTTTGAGCGTATCTTCGCTCTCGCTACATCAAGACGAATTACGTCTTGGTCTGGTAAAGGTGTAACGTCCTTTACCGTGTTATCATTCCTCTGTCGCCCGTCGACAACAGTCCTCAATTTATTATTTTTCTTTCTTACGCACAGCATCAACACTGCCTGTTCCACTTGAGCAGGCTTCCACCACCCAGCATGCGTATAACGTGCTATTTTTTCTGTTAATTTGGGCTTCAATGAGTCCGGACACCTCAGTGAATGGTACTTGTACCGTTTACCCTCGTCGACCAGTGGTATACGATGGTCGACTCCTCTCATTGGTGGCAGCCTCTCTGGTGCTCCGCTCATGATGTCCTTACAGGACTTCATCCACTCTTCGCGTAATCGTGGTATATCCTGCTCCGTCAGTGAGCCCATCTGGCTCACTCTGGACGTATGATCGTCCATTACCGCCATCAATACCTCGTTCATTCGATCCGTATCAACGACTTTCCTGGGCCAATATGGTCCATCATTGTTTCCTTTTTCCTTATATGTTTGAGGGTCCCTTCCCCTCATGAATTCGAGGTCTTTACACTCCCCCACCTTTCCTAGTGGACTCTGACTGGAGTCCAACCGGACTGACCGGAGTCCGACTGGAGTCCAAGCGGAGTCCACTGGGACTGGTCACCAGCCAACTGCCTGCAAAGTTGTCAGTCCAGTCCTAGTGGAGTCCAACTGGACTCCAAGTGGAATCCACTCAAACACTGGATTCCACTCGGACTGGTCCAGTGGAGTCCAGTGGAGTCCACTGGAGTGAGTCCAATGGGAGTCCAACTGGAGTCCACTGAAAAAAGTGTGTAATGGAGGGAATTGAACCCAGAGCCTTTGGACATGCTTACATAAGCAAGTCACAATATAACCATTACACAATAGTAGCTCATGTAACAGAGTATCTATTTGCCTTAGGTACCGTCGAGGTGGCTGTGCATGACAAAGCACACCGCCACGTCACCAAACGTCGCCAGCTCACTCACTCACTCACCACCAGTACTTTACAGTCCCCCACCTGTCCTAGTGGACTCCGATCGGACTGCCAGGACTCCATTGGAGTCCTGGTGGAGTCCGATCAGACTCCATTAACCCAAGTGGACTCCAATTACCCCACTGGAGTCCATATGGAGTCCGAGTGGAGTCCATGTGGAGTAGCTCTTAGTGAAATGTTATTCAAGTTGAGTTACTGTCAGAGCAAAGTCAAAGCACTGTTGGACTTGGTGAAATATTCACCAAGTGCCCACAAAATAAATGTGTACAGAGCAAGAATTGAACCACAGACCTCGGGTTGAAAATCACATGATGACCAAACAAGTGTGCTCAACCAGTTGAGCCACAGGAGCATTATTAGCATGTATTATAAAGTTTATTTATGACACCAATAATTCACACCAATACATTTTAGTTGTACAGTCGACACCCTCTTAACCCATAACCCTGATAACCCATACTCTCCCATACCCCATAGGATTTTCGATCCACCAAGTCGGTAGGCAGGGATTTCGAACCCATAACCCATAACTCTCTGATACCCAATAACCCATGCCTTTTTCAAGGCAAAACCCATACTTTCATTACTATATATAGGTAATATATTATGTAAATAGTGCACTTTAGTAACTTTTTTGGTACTTTTTATACCACTGCCAGGCAATTACAGTATTACTTACCAAATATAGCTGTGTTTGTCATGCTTTTTGTCTGACTTCCGACATGATGCATGATGGATAACCACTTGCCAGTGGGTGTGCTGGTTTAACTGTTCAAATTTCCATGCTGCATGACTTGAAAAGCGGCTGAAATCTTGCAGGCAAAGCTAAAAAAGGGGTTAAAATGCCCATTGAGGATCAATATCTGACCCTGGCAACATGTGTAATTGTCCGAGAGGGACTATTATTAGTAGCGGTCAAACATGGCGATTCAAAATGCGATTCAGAAGGTGATTCGCATGCTGATTCAAGATCATGAATCGTTGTTGAATCGCCTGTTTACTCTGACCATCAAACTTTTTTCATATAATTTTATGGGCGATTCAGCAGTCGATTCACTGACATATTCACCCCGGGCCTTTCTTTGTCTACTATGGCTGTGCAATTTGATTTGAAATCAAAATTTCCCAGTGCCAAAGCCTCGACGTGATGCCCGTGCCAAAAAGCTTCTTCGGTACTATGTAACCTTACGGCGTAACGAACAACGCAAGCACCATTGTATATTCAAGCTGAGGCGTATATTTCGGCTAACTAAACTCTCTTTAAATGCACGAAAATCCCTACTCCGAGTCGGTAGTTTTTGCTTGCTTAGCCATAAGTAAAGGTTGAGGGCAGGACAGCTCGTTAATTCAAATTGAAAATCTAACTGTCTTATCTAATTAACCTGTTTGAGCTCAGAGGGATGTTGAATCGTGAGGGAGTGAATCGCGATTCAAATGGCGAGGCGATTCAACGATTCAATTTTTTTGACGATTCAAGTGATGTTTTGAGTTGTTGAATCGCCCACTGAATCATCATGTTTGACCGCTACTATTGTCCTCCGCTTCGGATTTAAATAGATCTGACTTGAGGTATGCTATAGCAGTGGTCAATCATGAGTTGTTATTCAAACTGAGAAATGAGAAGAACTGACTAGAATCGAGATATGTCGCTGCTAGATAAACTTGATTAGATAAGTTTCCATCTTCAAATAATTGTCGGTGGCGGCTGTTGAGAATCCCGAAGATTTGTTGTTGGACTTCTTGAGGAAACTCTTGCTTTGGGTTAGTTAGAATGTCCTTCATCGCTTGTATCATAGCATGCCAGAAAATAAAGACATCTGCAGCCGTTGCTTCAACAGCTTCGAGACAGGCTAACGCCTTGACGCCCGGCATCCCAACATTTACTAATTGAGTGAGATGAAACTCAAACTCCATTGTTGAGCGAGATGTGTGAGGTTGAAAATTTGTTGCAAGATCCTAACATCGGGTGTTAATCTAATAACTTCGTCACAGTAATAGACCTACCTCAAGATCAAAACTACCATTTTGCACGACCTTCTTAATAGCAAGTGTTGTCCGCTGGACTGATCTTGCTGAGAGAATAACGGTACCAAACCGTGTTTTTCCAATTGCTTCAAGTCCTGGACCTGTGCGCAGCACCTTGCGTGCCACTTTGAGTTCAGCAGTTCCAAGGTGGGACATATGAAATTTGGTGATGATGCCACGGACAACCTTGATGCTGTTTTCGAAGTATTTGAGTTTTATAATGTCCTTCAACGTGTTACTGATATGGTGAACAATATCTGCCAAGTTCAATGCAGTTGGGACTTCCAGAACAAGGAGCCTCCGAGAGAGGCGAGTGTTGCCTGTACTATCACATACAACTGCACAGAATTTAGTGCGCCCAATTGAGTCAATAATCTATATCAGTCCGTCAAATCAATCTCAAACAGGTACTTATATTTACACGCACCTCGAGGACAAAGTTTTTGATCCAAACACCGGTGTGGGATTCCGATGTTGCCTCGCGACATTCCATCAGATACACTTTCCTCTTTGGTGTTGAAACGTGTATCGTCCAAAACACATCTCTTCCCTTTGATGTACCCCCATCGCAGGATATCGTTAGGTTCTCTTGTGTTTTCAGGAACTCTCGCTGCTTTGCAGCAACATTTTCGGCTTCGTTTACCATCTGCTCTGTCTCTAATCTCTCTCTCGATGCTGGGGTATACGTCGAGTCCGCAATCATGAACACCCTATGCCATTCTGGCCTTGAAACAAGATACATTGGAAGACCTGCTGCACAGATCAATAGCAGGATTGCAAAATCCAGTCTCTTGTGCCATTCTGCCCTACCCAATGTCTTTGCTTCCTCAAAGAACACCATCGCCTTCAGGAAAAACCTTCCAAGCTAATTAGTTTTTATTGGAGGTAATTTGTGGATAATCCACATAATTAGAGCCGTTAGGGAGGCTAGTGAAATTAATGATAATTGTCACAATTTTCTAGCCTCCCTTTCGAAAAGTGATAATTTGCAGGATAATCTGGCTAGTTAACAGCTATTTAGTGACCAATAAATATGCATTTTCTCAAATTCTTGCTCAATTCAGTGGGTAAATGGTGACACAATGAGGTATATTAATTGTAAGTACATTGACCACACTAAAGATCAATACCCTAGAACAGCGCCCTAATCCGAAACAACCATATTATCCCAATCCAGTCCATCGAGAGCCTGATGTGCCATAATGGTGGGCACCCTGTCTGAACCACTGCAAGCAAAGAAATCAGAAGAGGAAAGGGGTAGAACACCACAACAACCATACCTCCATCTTCGTGCCGCTGGTTCCTGTCGTGTTTGTCACCCATCCATGTTGGTGGTGTCCCATCGTGGTGGTGCTGGGTGCTAGCTTTCCAGAGAGGCAGGGCGGTCAGTGGAGGTGGTGGACAGGTGGTGGTTGGTTCGTACCTGGTGTGGGCAGTGCTGCTGCCATTCCCATCTGTTGCTGTCATCGTCCTTGTTCTCGCGGCCATCAGCTCTCTTCGCCGCCCCTGGTTTGGGCCCCTCCGTCATCTTTGTAGTTGCCATTACCGTATGTGGGTCGTCTCAAGCCCGCCGCGTCATTGTAAGATAGTCAAAACCTAAATCAATGAAAAAATGTTAGTTAGCAGTGAAACAAAGATGAAGAACTTACCTGGCCCCAAAACAACGTTGACGTTGCTTTGGGCCTGTGGTTCGTGCCTCATTGGTTGTTTGAAGCCTCTGGCGGCGTTATCTGGCGGTGTGGTGGCCATGAGAGTCGTTGTGCTGGATGTTGAGGAGGTGGTGGTGAGATGGGAGCAGCGCGTCGTGGCGGTGAGTGATGAGCTGGCGGGATGACACGGCTCAGGTATCGTTCTTGGTGGCGGATGTTGGAATTGAGGCTGAGGGTAGTGGTAGAACAATGAGAGCATTTGCCAGAATTGCAATTCAACCAACACATGTTTTTTGCTTGAGGGCCGGTGATTCCCACTTCTGTGATTCGGATCCTCGACTTACTTTAATAGTATTAATACTAGTAGTACTTACCAACCACTGGCTGGATCATAGACTCATAGTCCTTAACCCACAAGCCCGAAGCGTGATCCCAATGTGTTGCCACGAAATTCATAAATACAATTTCATGAAATTCATGTATTAATATGCAAAGATGGCACTAGTGGCAACTTGCTGTAGCCTGTTAAACAGCCTACCTAAGTTATGCTTTTAGTATGCTAGTGCTAAGATGGAGGTAGAATTGTATCCATCATCCCAGTTTCATTAGTGGAATGGAGTGCACATCTGCTGCCGAAATGGGCCCCGCTGTACCATCAGACTGGACAACTTCCAACATCCTTGATTCTTGCCCTACTTTTTTCCTCAATTCATTCAAAGACCCCCACACATACTTTAATGTCTTTTAGTTTTACTGATAATTATCCACCACTAACAAAATTGATCAAAAATTATGGCACATTTCCGCCATATTAAGGACATTTTTGAGTTTTGTGACATTTTCAGCCAATTAGTAGCTAATTACCTTGGGAGGTTTTTCCTGATGGCTGGTGTGCCTGCCTTCCCTGGATCATCCAGCTTACGCTTCTTCACTACAACTGCAGCTTCACCCTCTTCATCGGATGCCATCGCTCTAGATTCCATCTCCTTGTCCTCTGACTCCGAGCTCTCCTCTTACTTATCCTTTAACACCTTCCGTGACAATGCACTTTTTGCTGTAACCTGCTTTGCTTAAATGCTTTCAAACGGAGGTGTTTAGGCAGTTTGTTGCATGCGTGTGCGTGTTTCAAGGTGTGCGGAAGGTTTCTGTTTGTAAATGTCATACTACACACTTCTCCCACACAGCGAAAGATATGTTTTTCAGGTTGTGATGGGCGATAACATTGCTGGAGGAAGGTGTCGAGGAGACCTTTTTTTGGACGTCCAGGAGCAGAGTTGTGTTTTTGTTTTGGGGGAGTGATATTAACCAATTGGTAAGGGTTAAACTTTTGTGAACTCTCCGTTATGTTCTGATTGATGATGTCGGTTTCAGAGTCATCCGCATCAGTCTTCGATAAAGTAGGTGGTAGGTTGACTGATGTTTGCAGCTTGGCAGAGGATGTGCCCTCATTTGCATTGATCTCCTTTGGCTTGTATTTCGGATCAGATGGTGCATGTTTTCGTGTGGCGCTGGCTTTGCTCAATTGTCTTTCTTGTGTAGCTGGGAGGAATGTGCTTTGCTGGGGTATCGTCATTTGAAAGTCTGGCGCTGGTGGTTGCATGGTATGTGATGCGATAAACTTCCCCTGTTTACTTTTTTCAATACTAATTTTCATCACAAGTAATGCGCAACTTACTGCATGTGTTCGCTTCAAGAAGGTGACAATATGTTTCAACATATCAATACATGCTGCAATGGCTCCATCTTCTGGTATAAGTGGAAATGTCGTGGATAGCAGACTGTGGGACATTGAGTTTGCGCTGAATATTGAACAGGAAAAGTTATCGGATTGTGTGGTACATGGTAGGTCTCTCCATTGGAAATTCTCCATCTGATGACGATCTAACACCACTTGAGGACATTTGCCAGCTTGGCAGGTGGTGGGAGCTTGAACGAATCACCATATAGAATTGATGACTTCTCAGCATCTATAAACAATGTTGTCCAGTGGTTTCCTTTATTGGAGTTGGTTGGTAATGTGGTTCCTCCCTCTGTGATATGCACCGACATACTCATGACCACTGTCATATAGGTTCCATCCCGGAGTTTGTCTCCTACCTTCCTTATGTGGCTCAGAGACTTCGCATCAGGGTAGTTCTTCTGCGCGAATCGATATGTGGTAATGATTAACTCCAGAAATGAAGTGTCCATCACCAATGCCATAATAACTTCTGCCAATTGTAATTCATCCTTGAGCACAGCACTGAATAAGTCCATATGTGTAGATGCAAGCCACTTCTCAGAGCATAAAGCTGCAATGGGTTCGATGGATTGGTGCCTCATCCATGGACCCAGTGTACTATTCCATGGAATCTGCTCCAAGAGAGCAAGTGCCCGTAATTCTCCCTTTGACCAGATCCACTGAACGGCTGTGCTCCAAACTGCTTTCAATGAGATGACCTGGTGTATGGCCTGCCAAAAATCTACCACCCAGAATGGTAGCTTTACGGCAGAGACTGAGTTGTTGATTGGATAAATGAAGGACAGGAATCCATCTTGTTCTGCTTCGAGAAACTTGGTTTTGAGTATACTGAGGTCATTGATATCAGGGATGCACAATGATAGCAGAACGTGTGCAGCTGCAGCATCCTGCACGATGCTTGAATTTCTCGAGAGAAGATCCGTGACTCCAAGTAGTAACTGGGGTGGATTTGTGATGGGTGGGCATGGAAATGAAATGATATCAAGAGCATTTAGGCTGTCTGTCGGAAGAATATTTTGCTTTACATATGCAGGAATATTTTCCATGTCTGGAAGAACGATGTTCACCATATGTTTTTTTCTTTTTTGATTGTCCCTCTAGATATATTACACCCACATGACTTGGTAAATTACTGACCCTCGGGCTGGGGTAGTAAATTACTAGTAAATTACTGGTAAAAAATAGGTAAATAATGTAACAGTAAAAAAATATGGATTTTTTATGCAACCCTAATTTCAGAAGCCCAGAATCCAGGGGTCGTCGTAAAGATGGGTTCTGAGGGTAAGGAGTCCTTTTCGTAGGCCTCTGCACCAACTCTGAACACCATTTCGCATCTAGCTCTGCTATCCGCATCGAGCTCTGCTCACCCTCCTATTCATGCCACTTGTGACTTGGTGCTAGCATTCTAGCCAAGGCTTTGTCACAGGCAGTTTCAGGCTTGGATAGGAGTCTCCCCTGTGTTGCTTTCTTTTGTTTTCCATCCCGTTTACAAGCAGCATAGCTTTGATTACCTCTCACTCTTCAAAATAGCTATTGAATTTGAGCATTGCCTTCCAAGGTTCGCTTCTTCATTCAATCAGTGATTTTTCAGTGAGAGGATCCCCTATTGTACACACTGTTCCATCAAACTAAAGTCTCTTCAGGACATTCAACTGTGATCTTTTAGCTCCAGCTTCCATTCCAGTTGAATCCTATAGTGAGCAGCCCCGCTGCTCTGCTCCATTTGACTTCAAGTTTGCTTACACATTGTGTCCTAGGCTTTACAGCATTACCTCAAGTGCATCTCACTTTTTTGCAGCCCACCCTCCTCACCCTTTAGTTTTACCTGCTACATTTTTGTATTGTTTGTCTATGGGACTGGTTTTTGTATTTGTATAGTATGTATGTATGGCCTCCCACTTCGTCACTCTCTATTCAATTTGGGGTGCACTGGGCCTCTGTTCTGTGCTACATCATGTTCCTGAGCAAGGCAAGTGATGCCCAGAATCCAGGATAGAGGAGCAAAACACCTCCAATATGACCCTTTAGAAAACAGATCACATAATATTTATATCATGTGCAGAGATCCACCAATCTTATCTATTGGTTATATTTAGAACAAGGTTACTAAGGTTTATTGTCTTCAAAAAGGTGCCTGTTACTTGATGAACAATTAATCCAAGTACATCATGTTTGAATTGGAATCCTTCCAAGTGTGTTGACATATTCACCTTCTTTTGTTCTTCCATATCCCCCCAACCTTTTTAATGCCCTTGAAAATCTTGTCAAGCACCCCCACCATCTTTGGATGAACACCCCCTTGGTGCTCTACAGCCTCTACTACTGCCATCATATCTGAAAAGCAATGCTTGAGAGTATTCCTCTCCTCTTCTGAATAGAAAATCTGGAACAACTTCATGAGTATATGGTCACTGGTGGCATGTGAGACTCTGTGGAGTTAATCAGGCGCTCAATCCCAAAGAAGACACTCACACGTTCGGCAGCTTCCACATCTGAACTGGAGTGTTCTTTATCTGAGTCTTCACCCCCATTTTCTTCATCACCACCTGCATCGGTCTCTTTCTCCTTGTCTTTCTCAACATCTTGAAGTTCGATGACCTCATTCTCTGAGTCTGCCATAACATCTGAGTTGGGACTCGATGACCTCTGAGGAGTATGTCCTGTGTTGCTCCTGTGTGTTTCTTGTGTTTGATGGTGACCTAGGCCCTGGATCTCAACTTCCTCATTGGACTCCTTGGCTGTTTTGTTGTAGTGGATGCCCACAATCTTGTAGTAGGGTAGGAAGCACTCTTGGTGAAGGTGGAAGGAAAAGGACAGACTGTCAAGTGGCACAATTCACTTCCCTGACAAGGTGTTTACACAGGAGAAATTGACTGATCAGATACACAGGGCAGGTGCATGTCCATCAATCGATCTTGGTGATATTTCCCTTGTGGCCGATTTTCTTCTTCATCAAGCTTGGCCAATCATTCGGTGTGTCCTTTTGTCTTTTTAGGTTTTTTCAACCATTCCAATTGCTTTTCCACAAGCTCATGCTCATCACAGTGACTCATATCCTTCCAGTCCACTCAAAAGTCTTGCTGCCAAGAGGCCAACACCTTGGGCCTGCTGATGCGTTGCAAGTCCAATATGTAATCAAGTGTTCTCTGAATGCGAGGCAGGACATCAGTAATGATGATGTGCATAATGAGATCTAGTCATGGCTGGTTGAACTCTTGCAAATTCCTATGTTTCAGATTTTGCCAAAGACTTTCAACAACCATCTTCATCTTAAGGACATATATTGCCGAATCTGCAGATCTAGCCCACAGTTTCCATTGCTTTGGATTGTACCACTGATCCCATAGGTAAGCCCACACTTGCCCAAGGTCATTTTTAAAACAAAAATCATACATCTCCTTTGCAACATGATAATGTATGTCTTTCGCAGTCAGACATGAATTGTTTTCATCATTTAATGGTATTTGTGGATGCTGATGTAGGTGAATGTGAAACTTTTTGACAATTATTGAGTGATGCTCCAACAGGCAGAATGGAGGTAAATTTGACTTCGTAATTTTTGGTGGGGTGGGCCAGACTGCTGTGTGTGTCCCATCTGCAACCAATATCATCAAGGGGGGATGACATGTTGATGGTGGCTCCTAGATGAGAAATTTATCAGTACTGATCAATGTGACCCAACACCTTTTGAAGCATGCAGTCTTTCACACCCAGTGCAGCAGTGCCATTGGTTAAACATGTGAATGCAAAGGCTAATGGCAGGGCCTGACTGTAAGGGGACAGCTCTCCAGGTACATATATTTCCCTATTTACTGTTCATACTTCATGGAAACTCTTTTCATTCTTTACTATTCTATTCTACTTATCTTTATTTGTTATTGTTTGGCTACAGCCCTATTATGGGCAACTGGTAGTAGTAGAGACCCCTTTAATTGCTTTATAGCATTGACTTCTGTCATTACCTAGTCTTTATAGACTCTCTGTGTAAGTCTGCAGACTCACAACATCCATACTAATACACTTCACCGTCGGCCCCCAATCGGTACCCTGATCCCAAATGCCAACTCATTGTCCCTATACCATTGACAACGTTAATATCCATGACCACACCAATATCCACAACTCCACCACTGCAATAGTTGGGCCCCGTTCGGCACCTGACAACCACTACCAACAACATCAGCGACATTCCTGATAACGCATCACCGACATCATTACCTAAACAACCAATGCTCCACAAGACAATGGATGAGCCCAATACAGCTCTCAAGAAACACACAGTGCGCCTGATGCGGCCTTTTACTTACATGATCCAAAGGTCCTTTGATATAGACTGTTATTTTTTAATATTCAACCTTCGTTCCCACTTCTGTGTAACAAAGGTATAGTAAATACTTATTCTTCCATTTGTAGTAACTAATGGTTCCCACTTCTGTGTAACAAAGATACTTTGATCCTGTCTGACTTGCCCACCTCAGTGTTGGTTGCCTAACCCGGCTCCCTTCCACTCTGTGCCCTTTGTGGCCCCTGGTGCCTTTGTGCCCTCTGTGTTTCCTCATCATCTAGGTCTTGCCCTTACACTTCTTCCATTCCCAGCTTCTTCCCTTGCTTTATTCCCAACTTCTCTCCTTCATCCAATGCACGTATCCAGAGCAGTCTGAGGTTCTTGCCATCGCTAGTGGCAGATGCCCAGTTGCAGAACTGGGCAATGCTCTTGCAGTCTGCCATTTCGAGAAAGCCATGGGAGTCGCAGGCTGGCATTGACTTGGATGCCATACTCATATTTCCATTTGTGGGTGATGCAACAGCTGTGTCAGCTGTAGCAGTTTTCCTTTTCGAGGACTTTTTCTGATGGCCAGGGCCAGGCATGGCTGGATAGGCAAGATGACGGTGTTTCGGTGGTATGGTTATATGGTGGACAGTGACAGTTTTATGGTGGATGGTGTGGTTTTACGGTGACAGAACTACCAAAGATGCTCAGAAGCAGACAAAAAAAGCCCAAGAATAGATAATAAAAGCCCAAAAAATGCCAAAAAATGCAGTAGTGTGTTTAAGCAGGAAGCACACTCTCATCACCAGAAAGGAGACACTGGAGATCTCCCTTGCGGAACACATGATGGGATGGCCTGGTATAGCAATGGATGAACTATGAACATGTGACTAGCTAGGGTTCTATCAACAAGATCACATGATCACTTGGAGTGGTGCCTCACACCACTCCAATGCCACATCATGGACAACAATCATGATGGAGTTGAACTGGCCAACTTCAAGGAGGCGGACAAGCCAAAGCAGGTATCATTGCACACAGCCAGCCATCAATCTGATCATGACTCAACCATAGAAGAGGGAAAATGAAAATGAATGTTCCCCCCCTAGCAATCAGGGTTAATTGGTACCTGATCCATACTCAGTCCCAGTCAGAAACCCATCAAGCAGAACTTGGGTTGTTACATAAGATGGTGGCATGAGGAAGATAAAGATAAGAGTCACGGTTTCAGAAACTCACTAGTAGCGGACTTTGAAAAGGGGCTCTCTGAAAGAAAACTACAAGTTGATGTGTCAAGAGTCAAGACCTGGTCAAGATGTCATGGAATTGCAAAAATCAGTTGGTGATTCAACAAATCAGCTGATAAAGTTGATGTTTTTCAAGTGTGATTTGAAGGCAAACATTCAAGTTAATTGGTATAAATGTGAGATAATAATTGAAAATGTTTCCTACATGGATTCCTTACTGGGGTAACAGGGATAAAGCAGTGTGTCTTGCCTCATTCTTGCCTCTTGCTGTCATCTCCATGGCTGACCGACCCTCGTCCACTGCAGCAATGATATCAAAGAGGTTCCTAAAACCCTTTCACAGTTGGATTAAGTGACCAAAATCAGCCAACGCCTCAGCTAGCCTGTTGAATTCAACTTGGGTTTCTGTCTTGCCTGCATCTGGCACTCATGATCCTGTAGGAAGTGCAGAGCCGATGACTTCAAGTAAGTATATTGGCCCCACCTTAGTTTTATCCGACTCAACCTCTCTCCAGGTGGCAATGCTACCTTGAATCAGGGTATGTAATGTCCTGGATTCCTACTTCACAGATCTAGCAGTCTCAGCCCACCATCCAGATCCTACCACCCCCTTCCAGTCAGCAAGACCTCCTTTATCAAGCATTCCAGATCTGCTGGGTTCCGCCGTGGCCGCCGGTCAAGGTGAGATTCCAATAAGCTCAGTCATCGCATCTGGGGATTGACTTCGGGCACATCTTGAAGAGCATGGCCACGAAACCACCCTTGCTTCAACTTGTACTGAAGAACCAGCGTCAATGAATTCTCAAACACTGGTCTCGAATTGGGAGGTGACTGCAAAAGGCGGTCTTGGAGTGGCTTCACAGTTTGCACAAACGCTCCTCAAGGAGCTGCCAGGCTGTGTCGATACTCACCCAGTTAAGATGGCATTCTCCATTGCTAAGGTGATCATTGAGATAAAAGATGTGGGTTGTCATCTTTGTATCTTGAGCACGGGCTAACTATTATCTCAGGTGGTCGGACACAACAAGGATGAGCTTGCACAATGTCTCAAAGAAACGGTGAATAGACTCCTGGCTGTGGAGAGGACTGCAGCTATCGGTGTTCCAAAGGCTGCCAAACAGGAGATGGAGAAACTCAAACAGTACATCATCCTCCCTGCACCAAATGGTATATCATGATGAACATGTCACCATCTAGGATCCTTCAGGAAGAAATGAAGAAGTTAGAGGATCTCGCCCATAAATCGCTGGGCATACAGACATTAGACCATGAATAATACCAGAAGATGATTGGGCAATTTTTTCAACATGTAAATGCTGCTACAACGTCCTTCCAGGTGCAAACTCTTATACTCATCTAAACTTAATGTATTTACTCATTGTTCATTCCCAGTTCGAAACAGCGAACAGCATCCAGGAGATGGCAAACATGATACACGATGACATCAAGGTAAGTATCTTGGTTCCCTGGCTTGTGACAGATACTGATTGATTTAACAGAAAGCAGCCCTGGAATGTCTGCATCCCTCCGAGAAGGCTGACCACAGAACCATTCTCAAAGACAAGGGCATGAAGCATGAAGAGTGTATGGCCGGAACACACCTCAAGATATTGGAACAGATCACCAATTGGGCTGACAATCACTCATCGGACAGTGCGCGTGTCTTCTGGCTGACCGGTCAAGCTGGCTCCAGCAAAACCATGATTTTGTATACCATAGCCAAATGATTTGAGGAGGATGTTAATGCCAACCAGCACACCGTCTTGGGTTCCAACTTTCTCTGGAGGGGGTCTCATGATGGTGATTTCCGATCTGATATATGTGATCGACCCGACATATGAAGGGTGCTGATACAAGAGTCCAGAACAAAATGCAATGAACTGAGTTGCCATTATGGAAAAGCTGCTGTACATGACACTGGAGATATGAATCAAAGTCCACAACAGCTTCTCATGAATGGATGTTAGTCACTATTATGAAGGGGAAGCTGCTGTATGTTACACTGGAGATATGAATCACATTCCAGAACAGCTTCTCATGAATGGATCTTAGTCGCTATCATGAAGGGCGAACTGTTGTACGTTACACTGGAGATATGAATCACATTCCACAACAGCTTCTCATGAATGGATCTTAGTCGCTATCATGAAGGGCGAGCTGCTGTACATTACACTGGAGATATGAATCAAATTCCACAACAGCTTCTCATGAACAGATCCTAGTCACTATTATGAAGGGCGAGCTGCTGTATGTTACACTGGAGATATGAATCAAATTCCACAACAGCTTCTCATGAACGGATCCTAGTCGCTATTATGAAGGGCGAGCTGCTGTACGTTACACTGGAGATATGAGTGAAATTCCACAACAGCTTCTCATTAATGGATCCTAGTCGCCATTATAACGGACAAGCTGCTGTACGTTACACTGGAGATATGAACAAAATTCCACAACAGCTTCTCATGAATGGATCTTAGTCGCTATTATGAAGGGCAAGCTGCTGTACGTTACACTGGAGATATTGTTACGAAACATATACATTCTCATTATTTTTTCCTTATTTTTACATATTAATTGGAGTCCGTTACGCAGAGTTACACTCAATGACGCCAAATAACCGATCGTGAGAAAAACGTTCTCACGCGTCAACGATTAGTAATAGTGTACGCGCCTGTACGCGCGCAACCTCTTAACAGTATTCAAATAATGTACAATAACTGTAACATAGTATATAAAGTGAATACATGACTAAGAGGCACCCCAGTTGTGTTCTCTTAGGATTCCCATCATTGGTA
>QMFE01004390.1:0-10814 GCA_003314665.1 Tricholoma sp. MG77
ATCCTTGCCCCTGTCCTCTTTGCCCTGGTCATTGTCCTCCTCGTTGTCCTCCCCATGGTCATCACTGTCATCATTTTTGCCCACGATCTCCATCTCTGTCCCCTCATTGTCGTTGTGGTCTCCTTGCTGTTGCTCCCCATAGCCCCGTCGCGCTCATTCTCATGTTTGTCTGGCCCTCGTTGTTTGGTTTCCTCTTTGTCCTTTCCCTTGGGTCATTGTCATCATCCTTCACACCCATGGTCCACCCTGTGAGCAGTAGCTTGCAGCGGTGATGGGTGCTGGGTCTGGGTTGTCCTTGTCCTTCCTGTTGTTAGCTCCTGTGATCCACCCTGCGAGCAGTTGCTTGCAGCGGTGGGGGCAGGTGCTGTCATTGTTGTTGTCATCACTGGTGTCCTGTGCCATTCCCATCGGGGTTGTCATCCATCGTTGGTGGTGGTGCAGGATGCGGAGGTGGTGGCAGCATTGGCATGGGTTTTCATTCCTGTAGCGGCGGCTCATGTGGGAGGGGATAAATGGTGACATAGGCTGAAGGGGAGTGCTTACCTTGGGCACCCTATGGGCCTGGCACCTCCCTGGGGTCCTCCCAGCATCAAACAAACTCCTTACATCCCATTTGGATGGGGAGGAGGGGTTTGGCAGGTCCGGCATGTCGTCGTTGCAAATAGGAACAGAAACCTAAGAAACAGACAAAAAAGTTTGTTAGTAACTGAAAAAGCACAAGAACAATACTTACCTTTTGTTTTGAAGGGGTCCTGAGTCCTCACAGATGGTGTTTTCGAGAGGTCCTGTAACAGTTGCTACCCCCAGGGGGTACCATAGTTTGATGGTTTTATGGTAATGTGTCATTGTTTGGCAAACTACCTATTTTGATACCAGTATTGCTTATGTAAAGAAGAACTCCTTGACATCCACTGTTGTACCCAGTTAGTTGCCTATATATTTGATCATACTCTGTTGGTGCATTGTGGATTAGGGGTTCAAACCAGTAACTACTGTTACAGGTCCTTTCTGAAAAGTGAGTGACAGATAGTCAAACTCACAATGGGCGACCCAAAGTTGAACCCAGAGGTTGGGGTATTGGTTGGAGGAAAGGGCACATTTGCAGCCATGCGCATTGCCATTTGGTCTTGATGGGAGGGCGTGGCAGCAGCACCAGTCATCATTAACAGAGGTGGGAGTCAGGAGGGGGGAAACATGTTTGTCGTTATGGTGTTAGAGTGTTGTGTGGGATGAAGATAAACAGATATACTGTGTAACACTGTGATACCATGGTAACGGGTCATGGTAGTCAGTGGGTCAGCAATTCCTAACACTGTACCTGTAGGAGGGCACTGCCATATAGGGCAGTGTTTGCACTTATTAGTGCTGGGGATTACCGGGTATATAGCCAGGGTGGCTATGCCTGGAATCCCAAGTCTTACATATACCTTGCAGTACACAAGAATACAGCTGATTAGTATTCCCTCGTGTGAAAGTTATAAGCACCCTCCTACCACACTCTACATTTTTTTGAATATATCTTTTCTCTAGTGTTGTTGGGAATACCAAATAGCCTAAAAGAGGAGATTCTATTTTAGAATCTCTAAGACAGTCAAAGCGATGGCAACATGCTCGACTTACACAATCAAAACTAATAATAGAAATAGAAAAACTAAAGCTATGAGGAACGACGCATCCATCGCTCCAGACAACCCCATGCCAACGAGACCAGTAATAGAAACAGCTCAAGTGATGGATGCCATGTCACAAATAGAAGGAACAGTAGTAGCCATTCTGTCCCATCCGATAACGGATCCACACGATAGTCTGGGTACAGACAGCCTAACATCAATGGCACGGTTGTTGGTGACATTAACGTCGAACCCAGGCTGGACCAGTCATCCAGAACAGGGAGGTATAGTACCTGCCTTGGGGCCAGAAACAGAGACAGGTGAGGAGAGCCAAGTGGGCGCTCCAGCAGAGGAGTCGATTGTAAGGGGACAACCCCCAGGTATATATAGTTCCCTACCCATTGTTTATATTTCCTTTTCATTCCTTTCTATCCTACCTTATTCCCCTTATTTGGTATTGTTTACCTACAGCCCTATTATGGGCAACTGGTAGTAGTAGAGATACCTTAATCAATATCTAAGATTTACCCCAGTATTACTGCTTTATAGCATTGACAGTCTGTCATTTCATAGTCTTTATAGACTCCCTGTGCCCTTGTGGCCCCTGGTACCTGTGTGCCCCCTGTGTCTCCTCTTCTTCTGGGTCTTGCCCTTACATCAATGACGACATGCATGGAATGAAGGAGGGAGAAGGTGAAAGGGAAGGAGCAGGAACAGACCGCATTTACAATGGCACGATTCATCCTTAGAAGGATGCAGATGCAGGGGGTGGAACCTCCACTAGGGTTCTCACAAGGAAAATGGGAGGAATTTGCATGTTACTTGTTGGGGGCAGCATTGATGTCCAACTGGGATATCCAGTGGGATGACGAGACGGCTTTCCTCAAGAGGTTGCAGGGGTGTGAGCCCCTGCCAGGCCGGAAGGAGTATGAATGGGTAACCTTCATGGATTATGTGAAGGCTATAGCCCAGGAGACGGAAGATATAGGGCAAGGTAATGATGCCTTGCCTGTGAATATGGCCACATACCATATGCTAGTGCTGAAGCATGAACCCTCAACACCTGACACATTGATGTTGGCTGAGCGAAGCCTAACAATGCCTCGCCAGCCAGACAAGACAAGTTCTGTAGAAGAAAGGCGACAAAAAGCCGCTGAGCGGGTGAGAAACCCACCTAAATTCACAAATGAAAGTACACTATCGGTGTCATCCAGTAGGACGGCTTTAATGGATGATGGTGTCACCATCGGAAAAAGCAGAGTGGCACTCCAGAAGTACCACAACACGGACATCTGCGCAGCAGGAGAAACTGCTATTCCATACCAGGGAATAAGGTTTGACAATAATAACCAGCCCAGGGACATGAGGGCTGGTCAAGGTATCAGAAAGGACAGTTATAGGCCGGCTGGTGGTAGGGGCTGTCTGATGACTGACCATGGTTATCGTCGAAGACATTGGGAGGAGATCCTGGAGGAAATCCAGGAAGGCCACCTAGAGGTGGCCCTGGTGGTAATGGAGGTGGAGGAGATGATGGTGGATCGTCGAACGGTGACGATGATGATGATGAGGACGGTGAAAGGCCACCCACAGATAATGAAGAAGACATAGACGATCTTAGACCACTGTCAAGGTCTGGCACATATAATGTGCCTTATCAACGGGCAGCAACCGTTGAATTAGATGCATACAATGACTGAGGAAGATCTCAGACCACAAAGCATCTAAAGGTGATACATGAGAAGTTCTGCCGGATGATAGACCGGCAGGTAGGTCGTGATATCGACCAGAATAATAAAGCGAAAACACCTAAGGTCCCAGACCCTCAGGCATATCACAGCAAGGAAGATGTCAAAGAGTTTGAAGGATGGCTCATGGGCATCCTGAGATGGTTTAGAGTAATCCGGTATTGTGGACCAGACTTAGATGAGGACTGTGTGGTATGCATGGCACTGTTTCTATGTGGCCCTGCATTGATGTGGTACAATGACAATGTTGATGGTATAGACCACCAATGGGATGCTTGGTCATTTAAGACGCTGGTGACAGGCCTGTACGACAGGTTCATCTATGATACAGCAATGAAATCGGTGGCGGACCAGTTTGGGGCTGCAGTATACAATCCCGGGGAAGGTATGGTAGCCTTCTACCATAAGTTGACAAGGTATGCCACAAGGATGGTGAGACCACCCGATAGGTATACCTTCAAGAAACAGTTCATAACGAGGATGCCGATGCTCATATTCTAGTACCTCCTAAGTAAGGAGGTAACACCGGAGTACTCCAATATGGAGACGATCATCCACCACGCGAAGCAGGCAGAGGAAAACGCCCATCAGACGGAAAGATGGAATGAAGCGCAACGAGCGATGAGAGCATTGCAGAGTGTTCCAAAGGCTAGAGCCGCACGACAGACGTACGGCAACGATAAAGGCTCAGGTTTGCCCAGAGCCAATTGGCAAGAGATGCCAACGAAGAACAATCAATGGAAGCCGATATCATCTTGGGACCGATGCAAGAATGATACCTCGAAAGAGGGTGCAGTCAGTATGAAATGGAAAGGCGCTGTTAAAAGAGCGGGGCCAGCAAAGAAAAATGAGTCATCTAGCAAGATGACATGCTTTGGGTGTGGCCAGGAAGGCCACATGGCGAAGGACCCAAAATGCTCAAAAAACAAGGCAGATAAAGGGACAGCTGCGCAAATGTACGCAGCTAGGGAAATCACCCAAGAAGACAAGGAGAGTCCTGGCGAAGACCAGGATGAGGATGCAACTCCAGGGAATGGAGACAATAATGTCGTAGACGAGCTGGACAAAGGGGATCCACATGAAGGATCCCAGTACAGCTCTGAAGGCGAAGAATTGGACTGGGAGGAGCTCCAGTACCAGGAACTGTACAGTGAGGAGGACCAGTCAGTGCATATGTACGCACTAACAATGGAGCCAGACACCACGAATGCATATGTGGTGTTGGACGGAGACGCAATGGACAACATCAAAGCATGGGATTTTGATGAGACAGGTTACTCATCATCGGGAGACAATGAGTTTCCCTTGCTTATAGAAGTTAGCGATGATGAGATCATCATCAAGAACGAAATGGGAGAAGCCCTGGAACAGGACTTTCTGGTGATGATAGAGGATGACAGCTTCGAAGAGGAGCCATATGACGTGGCAGACGAAATCGTCTACGAATCGAAGGTGCTATTCACAGCTTCTAGAGCAGGGGAGGAAATACCTCCACCAAAGGAAGAGAGGAAGGTCAACGGGAGGTCAAGCTTCAAAATTAGGAAATCTAGCAGAAAGCTAGAGAGACCAATTAGGTTGACAAAGGAGGCAAGGACCTTCTTAGCAATGGAAGTGAACGGACAAGCAGCAGTAGTGCTGTTTGACTCGGGATGCATGACAGATGCAGTATCCCCAGAATTGGTAAGGATAGTGGGCCTAAAGGTCCATGAATTGGAGGAACAGGTGCCTGTACAGCTGGGCACCAAAGGTAGTCAATCGAGAATCAACTATGGCATGAGGGCATGCGTGAAATACAGGCCCGTAGAGATGAGCCACTATTTTGATATTATAAATATCAATAGATACGATGTCGTAGTAGGCACCATATTTATGAGAAAACACAGCATTGTGCTCGACTTTAGCCTTGATCAGATAAGGTACAAGGACCAAGTGCTTCTGGCATTGCAGGAAGGCATGGACGAATACCTGCAGGTATGAAGGCAGGCAATGCGATGCAGAGAAGTGTGGCAGGTAAAACAGAGGCAGCCAAAACAAGGCCCTCATTGACTGGAGTGTGGCGAGAACACCACACTACGGAAGAAAGAACCTCCAGATAAAGGGAGGTCTAAAAGCTCGGAAGAGCTTCAAACACAGTCGAAAAAATTGACGACCGTGGTCAAGGAAGTGGACGACGTCGATAGGCATCATCCAGGGACAGGGCTGCCTTTACCCTTCCCAGTGCTAATGGAAGAGGACGACAATATCACAGTGGATGATATTGAGAGAATAGTGGATAGGGCACATACCCTAGACCATCAGGCCAAAAGTACCCAGAGGATTAGGGAAGATTTGGATGAATTGGACGAAATTGTCCAGGAATTCACGAGGGGAAAGGACCCTCGAACATATAAGGAAAAAGGAAACAATGATGGACCATATTGGCCCAGGAAAACCGTTGATACAGATCGAATGAACAAGGTATTGATGGCAGTAATGGATGATCATACGTCCAGAGTGAGCCAGATGGGCTCACTGACAGAGCAGGATATACCACAATTACGTGAAGAGTGGATGAAGTCCTGTAAGGACATCATGAGCGGAGCGCCAGAGAGGCTGCCGCCAATGAGAGGAGTTGACCATTGTATACTGCTGGTCGACAAGGGTAAACGGTACAAGTACCATTCACCGAGTTGTCCAGACTCATTGAAGCCCGAATTAACAGAAAAAATAGCACGTTATATGCATGCTGAGTGGTGGAAGCCTGCTCAAGTGGAACAGGCAGCGCTGATGCTGTGCGTAAGAAAGAAAAATAATAAATTGAGGACTGTCGTCGACGGACAACAGAGGAATGATAACATGGTGAAGGACGTTACACCTTTACCAGATCAAGACGTGATTCGTCTTGATGTAGCGAGAGCGAAGATACACTCAAAAATAGATCTGTTGGATGCATATGAACAGGTGCGCGTCGTGCCAGGCAATGTGCATAAAACCGCATTTGCAACGATTTATGGGACATTCATGAGCAACGTCATGCAACAGGGCGATTGTAACGCTCTGTCAACGTTTCAGTGAGCGATGAACTCGATGTTCCGGGAATACATTGGAATATTCCTACATGCATATTTAGATGACTTATTCGTCTACAGCAATACAGTGCAAGAGCACCAGAAACATCTAGGAATGGTGTTTGCTCATTTACGCAAGCATGAGTTTTATCTCAGAGCAGATAAATGTGAATTATTCACAGACAAGGTAGACTGCCTTGGCCATATGATAGACGAGAAGGGCCTCCACATGGATGCCAATAAGATGGTGAAGATCCGCGAGTGGAATTGCCCATGGAATTTCAATGACATACAAAGGTTTTTGGGCCTTGTACAATATCTGGCTCATTTCTTACCAGATATATCGGCCTACACCAGCCCACTGGCTGGCATGATGTCGAATGGGTCAGCTTTTTGTTGGAGACCACTTCACAAGAAGTGTTTCCAGATGGTTAAGGCCATCTGTTGCAAGACACCTGTCTTACGCCTGATAGACACGAAGAAGGATGAACTGATCTGGGTCATCTGCGACACATCTGTGTTCGGCATAGGTGCCATGTATGGTCAGGGAGAAACTTGGCAGACCTGCCAGCTGGCGGGTTTCATGTCCAAGAAGTTTACTGATGCCCAACATCATTACCAAGTGTTTGAGCAAGAGACACTCACAATATTGGAAGCCCTCCTTAAATGGGAGGACAAATTATTGGGGTACCATATCCATGTGGTTATGGATCACAAGGCCTTAGAGTTCTTTAAGACACAATCGCACCTTTCTAGCTGACAGACGAGGTGGATGGACTACCTCACCAGATTCAACTTTGATATAAGGTACATCAAAGGTACCTTGAATAAGGTAGTGGATGCACTATCCTCATATTACAAGCATGACTACTGGAGAGAAGTGCCAGGGTTACAAGACTATGTCAATGCTGACGTAAGATTGGACCCAGAGCACAACAACTTGCCATGGGAGCGTCTCTTTGAGGTCGAAGAGGGAGTCATCAAATCCAGAGTTCGTAGGACAAACTCCACAAAGGTGTACGCAGAATTACGCGCACTAAGGGAACACATTCAAGAGAGAGATGCAGTGGCTGCACAGATGGCAGCTGAGTCGGAGGAGAGCCAGGAGGCTCCAAGTGGGGGGACAATAGATGAAGACCCCACTGTGTTTGAGTCTAGAGCAAGAGGTGTAGACCTCCACATGAAGATGTCTCATGAGGACACCTTCAAGGAGGATATCCAAACAGGATATGTGAAAGACCCGTTTTTCTAAAAGGTCATGGAAAAAATAGAGAATAGTTTGTCCTTTGCAGAAAGGGACAGATTCATATGGGTCCAGAATAGAGGGGGAGAGGATGTAGTATGCATCCCCTCTGTGGAATCAACCAATACGACATTGAGGACAAGAATATTGGAACAAGCCCACTGAGTGGTGGGCCATTATGGGCCTGAGCGTACTGCCGAGTATGTGAGGAGGTGGTACTGGTGGCCTCACATCTACAGCAAGACGGAGAAATTCTGCAAGTCATGCGAGACTTGCGCACAGGCCAAAGGCGAGTATCAAAAGCCAGTGGGGAAATTACACCTGTTACCCATTGCCACTAGGCCTTGGGAATCAGTGGGAATAGATTTTATTGGTCCATTCCCTGAAGAGAACGGATTTAACTACCTGTGGGTAGTTATTTGTCAAATGTCTTCAATGGTGCACCTAGTACCAGTGAACACTAAGACGACAGCATCCCAGCTGTCGACAATTTACATGCGGGAAGTGGTGAGGCTTCACAGGTTGCCATCGTCAATAGTGAGTGATTGCGACCCTAAGTTCATGTCTAAGTGGTGGCGTGAGCTACATAGGCTGATGGGCATGAAGCTGCTCATGTCCACATCATTTCACCCGCAGATGGATGGAGTGATGGAAAGGGCCAATAGGTCCATTGGACAGATGTTTAGGGTGCTCATCCATCCTGACCAAAAGTGCCCGATGATCGAGTTCGCGATCAACTCCAGTGTAGCGAAAGCGATGGGTCTAGCCCCATTTGAAGTCAATTATGGGTACATGCCTGTAATGATGAGGGAGGTGAAGGACAAAGAGAAGATGCCACCAGGCGTCAGGACATTCGCTATGAACGCCCTCAGGAACATGGCTCTGGTGCATGACACGCTGATAGAGTCAAGAGTCTTCCAACAGCAGTACACTGATAGGAGATGGCATGCAGAGCCAAGAGTGGAGGCAAATGACCTCGTTTACCTATCAACGAAGAATCTGGCCATGCCAAAAGGCAGGGCAAGCAAGTTGGTACCAAAATTTGTTGGACCATACAAAGTGATAAAGGCTATACCTTCATCATCCAATTACGTATTGGAATTACCTCCCGAACTCACCAGGAGACAAGTTCATCCTAAGTTTCATGTGAGCCTATTAAGGCCCCATTATCCTAACAACAACATCCTATTCCCGAATAGGATGAGGGTAGAACCTTATGATTTCGGCACTCCAGAGAACACCGAATGGTACGTCGACGAGATCATCGGCCATTGTTGGAAGGCCAGGAACATAGAGTTCTTGGTCAAGTGGAATCAGGGTGACTCCACATGGGAGCCACTATCCAGCTGCAATGAGTTGGAGGTGCTGGATGCCTACTTAATGCTAATGAACATTAAGAAATGGCAGGATCTGTCGAAAAGGGTGATGAATACATCACGACAAACACATTAATCAACACATCAATAGGGGTTTCGGCAGTGGCCAAAAAACAGTGTAATAGTAGCAGGGTTTGAAAATGAAAAAAATTATTCAGTTGTCTTCCAACTGCCACTACAGCCACAAAACAAGAACAACACCACACCCGCCTGATGAGCGAGAGAGCCCCGAGGTCAGGGATAGGGGATGGTCAAAAAGGCCACCCTGACAAACATAGAGGAATGGATGAGCCAAGAGGCTCATCAGGTGGGGGAGGACGTTGAGAGCGCTCTCCCATGGAAGTGGAGGAAGGAAGATCCCACGTCAACCAAGGGTGGACATGGAACGAGATCTTCCACATAGTATATCACCCAAGAGGGTGTCAGGTCTGCTCAGACTACAGCCACCACCTGATGGAGGCCGAGTTCACTAAGGACGACAAATACGCTGCCGTGGTTGACAAGAAAAGGGGAGACTTTGAGTACTGGAGGAAGAAGGCCCTCAAGTATGTGGATGACTTGGATGAGATGGACAAACACATCCATAAACTGACAGCTCGTGTCAAGGAGCTCGAGCATGAATTGGAAAATGCTCGCAAGTATGAGGAAAGACAAGGAGGGAAATGGGCTCGTTACAAGTCCCCTCTTACACCAAGGGACAAGTCGCCTGTGGAGCAGACAACCACGCCAGTGTTGCAAGCACTGTCAACATATGCCAGGGTGTTACAGGCACCTGGGCCCATTAACGTCCAAGAGGACGTCCTAATGCACGATGGGGAAGTGCCATCCTTCCCTCCTCTCCCAGTGCCGGGTCGACCTATGGCCCTGGTGAGGAACACGTTGCCAATGCCGCGTGGGGCAGCATGGAACCCCGCACACCAGATTAGGTCAGCACCTAGTCAATGAGGAGGAGCTATGGGACGTGCAGTGGCATGCCCCTGCCCATTGTTCATCCAGAGTGAGGATGAACTCAATCGCTATATCCAGGCGGTGAATGCGCTGGGAAGTTGGAATGCCCTGTCCAACATGTGATCCTACGTGCGGGAGGCACATGCTTTGCAGAAGGATTCAAGGTCGCCGATGCAGAATCTAGCATTGGTAAAGTGAAAGACACCAGGTTGGGTGCCACCTGAATCTCGGCCACCCACCAGATAGAGTGACCCAAACATGCTGGCTGGGGTCAATACACCCTGCCTGTCAGATGCCCCAGAGGAGTGGGCTCATTGGCTGTGGAGATACCTGAGGGAGGCAATGTCACACCCTGGGATACGTCAGATGCACCAAGGCATCAATTTGTTGTCGGTTCGTGGCCTGTTAATGGTCACAGGACACACACCTTGGGGCAGTGGGGTGATACATGCAAGGAACATGTTCCTCACTAGGGCAGCCCAGCTCATCATGACGCTGGGGCTGTACCGACGACTGGTGGATGACCTACATCTCACCATTGCGATGAATGCGAACATGATGGTAATGGCACCATTGGAAAACATTACGGTAGAAGATGTTGCCAGACTGTTCGCGGGGGATGGTATAACTAGGGATCTGCACGGGTTTGGCGACCCGCGCGGGTTACGGGTACGGGTACTCACAGGTACGGGTACGGGTCACAGCTAGGGTACCCGCAACCCACGCCCAACCCGCCACCATAGATGTTCGGCAGTTGGACTCGGAGTGGGTAACATTTACGAGCCGCATCACACACTGTTTGTGGGACGCGGCCATACATTTACAAGTTAATTATACTACGTACT
>QMFE01004408.1:0-21670 GCA_003314665.1 Tricholoma sp. MG77
GCGCGCACCATGCGACTCTAGCATCATCTGATCCGCTCCGCTGCGCTCTCGCCTCGTGCTTAGCACTTATCCTGGGTCATGTCATGTGCAACCGAATTTGCAATCCTTATTTCAAGTCCATATTCTTAGTTCATTTCATTCATTCATTTGAAATTCATTTACTACTATTTCAATTATGTTATGCTGTACCTGCCTTACATAATCGCGGAGCGCCGCGCTTCCTTACGCTCTCGCGCTCGTTAAATAGCTGTAGCTCCCACTCTTATTCTTTAGCTTTATTATCAACTTCGACTTCGATTTAATACTTCCTCGTATCACTTGTACTTTTGTACTTGTCCGTTACCTGCATTGTCCGCGCGTGTTCCCGCGCGTAATCTCCGCAATACATCCGTCGTTGAACTCAGTCTCGTCCGCTCTCTTACTCTTAGTCATCCTCTCTTCTTAATTCCGAAATACGGGCTTGTCGCTAGGTCAGGGTGCAACCAGCCTGCTCTGCATGGTTGAAGCCAATAGCCCATATGTCTGCCAGTTCTTCGAAGCTGTGTATGTTCCCCTCTCGGACGAGTAGGCTTACATTCACTACAGCATCATCTGCGAGCACCTCCGCATCTGCTCCGTGCCTCACGCTTCGCTCTCTGCGCTCGATCTCGCGTGCAACTCTGTTCATGTCCTTGCACTACTGCTACACCTTCCGCAACAATTCGCGCTTGTTACCCGCGTGCATGCGCACGCTCCCGCGCTCGCACGGCAAGCGTTACATTCGTTGCAATCCGTTTCCAGCTCGCGTCACCTCGCGTGTCTGTCCGTCATCCGTTCCGTCCCTTCTTGCACGTTTCCGGTTCGTAACAACCGCAGAACACCAGACCACGTTTGAGAGCATCAAACATTTGGTCCTCGGCGCCAACTGTCTCACCGTAATTGATTATGAAGACAAGGAGTCGAACATCTACGTTACCACTGACGCGAGCGATCGCTGCACCGGTGCCGTCCTGAGTTTTGGCAAAACTTGGGAAACTGCTCATCCAGTTGCATATGATTCATACCAACTCAATGACGCCGAGAAGAACTACCCCGTCCATGAAAAGGAACTTCTAGCTATCGTCAAATCGTTGAAGAAATGGAGATCTCACCTCCTCGGCGCCCGATTTGAGGTCTACACTGACCACCAAACACTTGAGTACTTCCAATCACAGAAGGAGATGTCGAGGCGCCAAATGAGATGGTCGATGTACCTTGTGGACTTCGACTATTCCATCACCTACATCCGCGGCGAATTGAACACCGCCGCTGATGCCTTATCTCGGATGCCCGATGCGGTTCCCGATGCCTGCCTAGCAGCCTGCGCAATAGCATACATGCGCAACGCACCGACCCCACCTATCGCGGGCATATTGAACATTGTTGCCGACCAGTCCCTCCTTGACGCAATTACCACCGGCTATGAAACAGACGACTTTGCCAAACAACTCATCAAAGATATCAGTATGGGGAGCATCGAAGGGGCAACCCTCACCGATAAACTCCTCTACATCGGACGCCGACTCGTGGTCCCGTGCGACTTACATGTCCGCTGATAGGTCCACTTCATAGTACAAGCTCTGGAATCGATTTAGCGGATTTAAAGTTAGTCAACGCACAGCCACAAACATTTGCGATCATTCCCCGATCATTTTGCATCTATTTTCGGCATCTTTCGAACCTTTTTGGCTATTCTGTGAGCTTCCGATCAAATTTCGGACATTTTCGAAGATTTCGCATTTTTCGAACCTATTTCGCACACTTCAGCATGGACCCTGATACTTCGTGCGCCTCCCATCACTTCCCCCTTACATAATCGACTTCGACGAACCACATTTCGGTTATATTGATGAAGCTCACATCACCTCAAGGCACATTGCATGATACTTTGCGATATTTTGCGATTTTCATGATTTTAGCGAAAATTAGAACAAAAGGACAGTCTATATTTCGATTTATTGTCTCCCACACTCCTTAGACTCATGGTTATTGTTCTACATCAGTTATCACTTCATCCCTGAAGTCCACATGTTTTCCATCTCCTCATGTTTCCCTCATGTTTCCTTTCCCCTTTTAGCTACATTTCCTTGTAACATAAAAACCTTGTATTATCTATAATAAATAACAAGGGAAGCGTCCCCCAAGTCTAGTATTAGCAGTTGAGAGCTAAAAACTCTCTTCTCATCATTTGAGTCACAAGTTTCAGTCCGAAAACTCTTCGGACTTCGTCGAGACTTGTTCGTTCGCATTTAGCCTTCCGAAAATATCGTCATCCTCTCGTATTCATCATTATTCACCTCTCGCATCATTTATCTATTTTTACATCACTCGCCAATATTGTCAAGATCTATTTCGTGACCTCGAAAAATAATGCAACATCTCAAAAATCATCGCAACGTCTCAAAAATCATCGCAACTCCTCGAAATTACTTCGCACATCCCGAAATAGCTTCGCATCAATTCCCCCATCATATCTGGAGATCGGTGAAAGTTTAGAATGACTCGCAACCTTCCTCTGACTTGTGTTATACCAAATAGGACCATTTTAGGTGTTTTGTTTGGGTTTCCGGGTTGAGTATCATCACTGCGAACTACTTTACAACCTTGCTCATGACACACTTGGACACTTTGGCTTCGACAAAAGCTATGAGTCCTTGCGGGGTTCTTACTACTGGCTGAACATGCACCGAGATCTCGAGAATGCATATATCCCATCATGCGCCGAATGTCAATGAAACAAAAGTTGCACCTCCAAACCCACCGGTCCCTTACATCCCCTACCAGTTCCTGATGACTGCTTCGACACAGTGGCTTTAGATTTCATTGGGCCACTCCCTGAGGAACACGGGAAAGACACTATCCTGACCATGACGGACCCGCTCGGGGCCGACATCCGCATCACTGCTACCCACTCCACTGACACTGCCGCCAAAATCGCCGTTGCACTCTTCGACGAATGGTATTGCGAAAATGGGCTGATGCTGAACCTTGTCTCTGATCGGGACCCGCTCTTCACCACCGAACTTTGGACAGCCCTCCACAAGCTCATCGGCGTCAAACTGAAGATGTCCATGTCCTACCACCCTGAAACTGACAGTAGCAGCGAACAGACAAACAAAACTGTTAACCAAGCCATCAGATACCACGTCGACAACAACCAAAAGGGATGGCTTGCCAAACTCCCTCGAGTACGGTTCGCCATCATGAATACCGTGAACGTGTCCACTGGCTTCTCCATTGGGCCATCATTACCGGAAGGAGCGAATGCGCTCCTAATGACAAAGGAAGAGTACCTTGATACTCTTCCAAAAGGGGGGAAAGAGGAGCCCCCTCCAAAAACTACCATGAAGAAATCGAATAGAAACCAAAAAACACAATGTCAGCGCCCGAGATACATCAAGCCAGAGATACAAGAATGTCAACTGACATCATTGAAGGTAAAGATCGAGGACCTGGTGATGGATGACCAGGAAGAACAAAATCACATCGACGAAGAAAGGCAACAACCAGCTGCCAAAACCTGGTCATTTTGGGATAGGCCTATCCCAAAACCACAATTCAACTGGCCTTATGATCCCAGGATGCCTCCTGAATGGAACGAAGTAGTCACAGCAATGCAAGCCTACAATGGGCCATGGTGAGTGACACAAGGAGACGTTTACCGTAGGCCTAGGTCAGACGAAATATCCGAACCAGAAGACTTCACGGCCAGATACCAACCGAGCGGCCATGGCTCAAACCGGGTTAATAGTTGAGCGCCGACCCGATTAACAATGTGGAAAGAGGACACCACCGAGGACTTCAAGAAGCTGCAGTCTCATTTCGAGGTATCTTGAATGGCGAGAGAGCCGCCACCAGTGGATACGAAAGGCAAGGGCAAAGCCAGCCCTAGCCCGGGACTATCAGAGGATGACTATCCCCAACTCCGACAGCAGTGGAATGAGGAATTTGCTGATATACTAGGAGGCACAAAGGGGGAGCTACCCCCATGGAGAGAGGTGAACCATGAAATTTACCTCATTGATGAGAACAAGCGGTATAACTACCACTTGCCACGATGTCCTCACTCCCTGTGTGAGGAGTTCCACAAAAAGATCAACCAATATGTGAATGCCAGTTGGTGGGAACTGTGATCGGTGAGCCAAGCGGCTCCCCTCCTGTGCGTCAACAAGAAAGACAGTAAACTATGTACTGTTATTGACGCTCACCAATGCAACAACAACTCAGTAAAGGATGTAACACCTTGCCCGACCAAGAAGTGATCTGCGAAGATGTAGCACAAGGACGTGTGAGGTCCAAGCTAGACCTCTCTGATGCATACAAGCAAGTTCGTGTGAGGACTGAGGACATATGGAAAACGGCCTTTGCAACAATATCTGGCACGTATGTTAGCAACGTAATGCAACAAGGGGACTGCAATGCCCCTGCTACTTTCCAGCGATTAATGACGTCCATTTTCCAGGACATCATAGGGAGATTCTTACATGTATACCTGGATGACATTCTCGTATTCTCCAACTCGCCAGAGGAGCATGAGCAGCACCTCCGAATCGTGTTCGAACAGTTACGAGCCAACTCCCTCTACCTCAAATGGACGAAATGCAATCTCTACACCAAACAGATAGACTGTTTGGGTCATATCATTGACAAAGACGGTATCCATGCCGATGCGGATAAGCTAAGCCACATCAGGGAGTGGCGCACTCCACACAACTACAATGACATACAATGGTTCATAGGATTGGTGAACTACCTGGGAAATTTCCTCCCTGATGTCACCGCCTACACTGGGCCTCTAATGGCCATGACACAAAATGGAACACCATTCCATTGGCATCCCCTGCATCAACGATGCTTTGACATGGTCAAAGCCATTTGCTGTAAGACGCCGATTATATCTCCAATCAACCCCGCGAGGAATGACGAGCCAATTTGGCTCATCTGTGACACCTCCAAATTGGGTGTGGGGGCTATGTATGGTCAGGGAGCTACTTGGCAGAAATGCCACCCAGCAGGATTCATGTCCAAGAAATTCACGACAGCCCAGCATAATTATGCTGTGCACGAGCTCAAAACCTTGGCAATACTCGAAGCCCTTCTGAAATGGGAGGATAAACTTGTTGGCTACTGACTACATGTGATCACCTACCACCAAGCCCTTGAGTTCTTCAAAACTCAATCACACCTGTCAGCACACCAACGCCGGTGGATGGACTATATGTCCAAGTTTGATTTTGATATCACTTATGTCAAAGGAGAACTGAATAAGGTAGCCAACTGCCTATCTAGATACTACGAGAGTGACATGAGCACGGACGTCCACGACGTCCACAAATACATGCATGCAGATGCCCGCATTGATCCTGCGGGCAAGGATCTCCCAGCCAAACGCTACCACAAGGTGACGAACAACATCGTCAAACTATGTGCCCTTCAGGAAATCAAATGCAGGAGAAGCAAGTGCCTGTGAGAACATCAAGAAAATCGGGATATCGAGGCCGACATCTTGAACGAAGCAAACCAGCGACTAGCTGATACCCAAACTGATGCGGCAACACTAAACACGAGTAGCACAGGATCAGCTGATCCTGTGGCCGTTGATAACAACCTATTGTTAGGCGATGCACTATTTGATAAGGCTTCAGACAATAAGCCTGTCACTTGGGAGGACACCGAGTTCCTCACTCAAATGCGAAGGGGATACACCGCCAACCAATTCTGCTCGACCATACTCGAGAAGCCAACAGACTATTGTGGCTTCACCATGACGGATGGACTGATATGGTACACCAACCCCAGAGGAGACGAGGTCATCTGTATACCTCGAGACAGGGAACTAATTGTGAAAATCTTGGATCAGGCGCATGCGATGGTTGGTCACATCGGAGACCAATGAACAGCGGAGTATGTCCGCCGGTGGTACTGGTGGCCATCCATATCAAGGGAAGTGCGAGAATATTGTCGCACTTGCGAAGCTTGCCAGTGCTCCAAAGGATCAAATATGAAGCCATCGGGCAAACTACACCCCTTACCCATGCCGACCAAGCCTTGGGACTCCATTGGGATGGACTTTATTGGCCCATTCCCCGAGTCCAAAGGCTTCAACTATCTATGGGTGATTATCTGCAGGATGACCAGTATGGTCCACCTAATACTGGTCCACACCAAGATGAGAGCGTCTGAGCTCTCATGGATCTACAGATGCGAGATTGTGCATCTCCACGGCCTTCCGGGCTCCATCGTGAGCGATTGTGACTCAAAGTTCACATCCAAGTGGTGGCATGAACTACACAAAATACTAGGGGCCAGGCTCCTGATGTCCACATCATATCACCCCCAGACTGATGGCCAAACCGAACGTGCCAATCGTAACGTAGGACAGATTTTCTGCACGGTGGTACGCCCCGATCAGAAGGACTGGATCGACAGGGTTGATCTAACGGAATTCACTATCAATGCTAGCATATTGGAGATGACCCGATACACTTTATTCAAATTGAATGGAGGGTTCATGCCCTCCATGATTAGAGAAATCCGATTGAATGATGCAATTCCTAAGGGAGTTAAGGACTTTGCAAACCGCGCATTGCAAAATTTGGCAGACACATACAACGCAATCATTGAAACACGAGTTTTCCAAACTCGCAAAGCAAACCAACATTGGGGCCCTGAGTTGGAGATAAAGAAAGGAACTCTGGTATTCCTTTCGACGCAGAATTTAAACTTGCCAAAAGGCCAAGCTAGAAAGCTCTGCCCCAAATTCATAGGTCCATACAAGGTCCTTAAAGCCGAATTGGAAACATCCAACTACACTTGCCTACAGTGTTACAAGCCCACAGAATTATGCCCACCTTCCACATATCTCTGTTGCATCTGTACCACGCAACCAACGACTTGATGTTCCCTAATAGGGTTCAGCCCGAACCCTATGACTTCGGAACGCCTGACGACCAAGAGTGGTTCGTCAACAAGCTGATAGGCCACCGATGGGAGAGAAATTGCCTAGAGTTTTACACTCGGTGGAGTCTAGGTGACACCACCTGGGAGCCACTGAAAGCATGCAAGGACCTAGAAGCACTGGACCAATACTAAGAGCTGCAGGGTGTCGAGCGCCTGGCTCAATTACCGAAACACCGATAATGGGATCAGTGGCTGTGCCAGATCACGTGTTTGATTGGACCACAAAAAAAAATTGTGGCCCAAATTAATTCCCCCACCAAACCACAGCTGCTACCAATGCCAACAAAGAAAACTAATGACCATGTACCGAACTACCGACTGATACGGCGAGAGCAATCGCTCTCGCCACGAAGGAGAGCAGATTTACAGAGAGAGCTCTGCAAGGAGGGGACGAGCACATGAATCGCAAGCCTACGAGTCCGACAGGTACCCCAGCCGTAGAACGTCACCCAGATGGCCATCGCCCATGGATCGCCAACGATCATGATCGTTGTATCGTGTAACAAGACAATGCAGATTGAGGTCACCCAGGAGTAGGCCATCTATGTTGGCAATGGAGGTTGACGAACCTCAACACAACGAATTGAACCCCATCCTGGGCAGATTGGGGAAAGTGGGCGTCGACCCAACCCTGGCCAAATCAATAATGGACAATGTCAAGGTGCAAATCCTCGTTGATCAACTGATCGACAATATCAAGGGCCTCCAAGGGGAACTGGAACATTCGAAATGTACCATGACCAGCCTTACGACTAGGGCTAGCAAGCACAGTTCGTAAACGCCCAGCACCCTCCAGACCCAACAGCCCAGATGACAAGGAACACCGTCCTACCGAACTCAGGGATCCAAGCCGCCACGGCCGTGAGCTGTCCCCTATCCCAACAACCTTGGAGATCACAACCCGATGATCCCCCTCTCCCCTATCCCACGAACCACTGATGAGATGGCAATGAGTGCCATCTACACACCATCAGGACCCTTCACCCCACAATGCAGCCCTTTACCATTCACTCGCAGACTAACCGATGCACCTACCGCCAGGCCATACCCCTGACATGACAAAACCTTCCAAAGCAGCCCAAGGCTCAGGTCACTGGACCTGTACCATACACATTGCCTGGAACCCTGCCTCAGCCTGAGGGCAAGCCCGACGAGCCAGTCATCGCCGTCAAAGAACCCACAGCACCGTCAATGCCCAAACAGCCTCAGCTACCCGACGATCCAGAAGACAGCAAATGCGAAGGCATGAGCGAGGAGTCGGATGATGCATCCGCCCAGGGTGAGCCAGGGAAGAAAGACAAGAAGAAGAAGAAGATGATGATGAATCAGGCCATGGAGTTAGCAAACTCCAAACGTATCTACGAGGATAGCCGGCCAGGTTGGATACCTAAGGGCCTTGGTGTCGTCCACATTGAGGGACACTATGAACGGGACAACACCTTCTGGGGAACACCAAAGGGGGAATTCTACGTGTCCCCCTTCACCAATATCGCATATGTGGGACAAAATGCAGCGACGGCTGCCAACCAGGAAGGGACATACAGGCACCCCTATCGCCCCCCCAATCCACGCCGACTGTATGGCATCCTGCCTCGAGGGTTCCCCATGAGCCCTCACAGCGTAGCCCAGGCTGTCTGTTTCATAGGCAATATGAAGGAAGTGGGCCAGGACCACGTCGACGCCTACCGATTGATGGAGGAGTTCCATCATATCAGCTCCAGCTTCAACCCATCTCTTTGCGACTTGGTGATGGTGGAAATACTGAAGCCTGGAGTATACATGGACTGGGTCCATGTGCCTCATCCAGCATGGAGTAGCCTGTGGGAGTGAGTCCCCATCCGCCACAATGATGAAGCCTTTGGCACCAATCGACGGAATGCCACTCAGGGCGCAGGACTGACCCCCCCCCCGAATCCTCCAAACTCCTTGACATCGATTGCTGGGCACAGTATGCCCTGCACCACAGTCGCACTGGCAGTGAGAATCCCATCATGGGAGTCATCATGGACCAGGCTTTTCACGTTGACCGCCGTAGCATCCTTGGCTACTGTCTGGGAAGGGCACTCGCCCCTTCCTCGAACAATCCCTGACAGGGCATGTGTTCTAGCCCAGCCCCATCTTTACCACAATGCCGTCCAACATTGGGATATCGATCATCCCTACCAAGTCTTCTCCGCTGTCATGGGGCCCACTATTGACATCAAGCACCTCCCCCTAGACATCGTCGGTATCAATGCCATTCATAATGGCATCCCTCCCACCTGGGTGGACCACACCTACACCTTCGGCCTCCACTACCTCAACCACTACTTGCTGGCACCACCAGGCATCTCCCATGGAACCCTCATGGATGCCAACCTTAGCTGACTGGCCCGACTGGGGACCTATGGTACCCCTCCCTCATTGTCTGAGTGGGATGGGTGGTGGACCCCCCATGAGAACAACATTACCCAAGTTTGGGTACTCATAGAAAAGGACGAGCAAGAGCACAACCGATCATGCATGGCCAGCCCGGAATGGATAGCCATAGGGGCTGGGCCCCTTTTCGCTAACCTTCATGGAGACCAACTGGAGGTCACTACTGACCTCCCCCTGACATCCCTCTCGACAGAGATGCCCACGGCTCTTTATCGCAACCAGGGTCACTGCCCCCTGCCACCGATGAAGACACGATGGAGTTAGCTGGTGTAGTTTCATGGGCAGACGATGTTGAGCAGGCACTCGCCTGACGGATTTTCATTATTTTACTTACAGACTATTGATTGATGATGCACATCCCTTTTCAGATTCCTTGCTGGAATCTCAAAGAGGGGTGTGTAATGGTATATACAGTTGTTTGGCTATTGCTACATAAGCAATAGCCAAACTTGGGTTGTTTATGACTGTTGTAGGCAGCAACTTATACTTACAATGTACATGACATAACAATAGAATTGGTTCTAGTTCTGTTGGGTACAACATAAGTGTTTGTCTGCCAAACCCCGTAACTGACTGTTACACATGGTCAAGGTCGTGGCCAAGGTGGCCCGGGACAGACTACACTGGCACACAACAGCGAGAGCGATGACTCCGAACTGCAAACTTCAGACTCTAATTCTGGTTCAACAGATCAGGAAGATGTACAAAACCATGATACACCTGCACATCGACCTCCTCGTGAATGCAGGGCCAGAGCACCTTGATTTCTACCAAGTGATACTGAAGAGGATGTCACTCCACCTCAGGTCATCCATCCACAGCCAAGACCTCGACCAATTTGTGCAAGACAGCTTCAGGTGGAATGGGCGACAACTTCTACTAGTGATATAGGAATCCCATTCCCACAAGACACAAGGCAGCAAACTCCTACAAGCCCATCACAATCAGATCATTGTGAACTACCTCCAAGAGAAAAGATGTCACCGATTTGCACCAGAGACAACACGCTTGACAACCCAAGCAATGCAACTGCACAACACAAGCTAGACCATCCTATGACTAACACTGGGGGCTCAAATATGGAAGGTGTTGATGCGGTTCAGTCTGAGCATAATACAGTAGGTCCCTTGATGGTTTTTCCAGGTGGAGAACCGAGCTCTGGGCTAATGGTGGGCAAAAATGTTGGATCCCGTGAGGTACAAATAAGGCGTAGTAGACAGGTTGCTGTGAAGAAAAAATAGCATACAACATCACTTTTCAGGTAAATTAGACTTCCCACTGTATGTATGAATGCATTTGAACATCGAAAACTTGAAAGTTGTGCGTTGAGCAAAGCAGGGAGCGACATTATCTTAGTTCCCACGATTGGCTGAGTTCCTAATTTTGCTTGATTTGGAACCATCTCTGCGAAAATATTCACAGGATCCACAACACCTCGCCTAAAAATATAAAACCTACATCCAGACCTTCAAAACATCTTGGACAACATCCAGGCCAAGTGACAGGACATTTCCCCAGCTGTATTCAGTGTAGCCGTGTCAGGAACCCTTAGGTGGTCGAGTACCCGATCATTGATAGTAGGAACATTGTGATATGGTTGTAATGAATTGTCATAAAGTTGTGAATGATTGTAATATCATTGTGAATGGGTCCTGGGTGGCTGTAATAAAATTGTGAATGATTGTAATATCATTGTGAATGGGTCCTGGCCCCTGGGTGGTTGTAATAAAATTGTGAATGAATTGTAATATCATTGTGAATGGGTCCTGGGTGATTGTAATATCATTGTGAATGGGTTCTGGGTGGTTGTAATAAAAATGTGAATCATTGTAATATCATTGTGAATGGGTCCTGCATCAGGAACTTTGTAATTTGCTGGTGAGATTTTTTCACTTTTTGCCTGGTGGCCAGTCCAAAAGCGACAAGTTGAAAAATCACAATATTACTAATAAATAGTGTATACATGAAATAAGCGGTGAGATTATTGATCATCAGACAGCTTTATATACCTTTATTTGTCAAATGGTCCATGCACACATTGCAAAAACTTAAATACTCTCACACCTCTCAGCCATTTTTTTCTCATCCCACTTTGTTGGGTCTGTAGTCCATTATAGTGTAAATATGTATTAAATTAGAATACTATCTTGTTGCACTTGTCAGGCAGAGTAAATCAGCCACTTTCTGGAAACCCACACCTGGCTTGTCCAGCTGGCAGCTTTTTGAGGTTTTAGCACTTGCTCGTGCTTGCTGACACTTGCACAAGTGGAAAAAAGTAAAATGCAGGAATCCTGATGTGGGTGGTTGAGATAAAATTGTGAATCATTGTAATAAAATTGTGAATCATTGTAATATAATTGTGAATCATTGTAATATAATTGTGAATCATTGTAATATAATTGTGAATGGGTCCTGGGTGATTGTAATAAAAATGTGAATCATTGTAATATCATTGTGAATGGGTCCTGGGTGGCTGTAATAAGATTGTGAATCATTGTAATATCATTGTGAATGGGTCCTCAGTGGTTGTAATAAAATTGTGAATGATTGTCATATCATTGTGAATGGGTCCTGAGTGGTTGTAATATCATTGTGAATCTGTAAGGGCAAGACCTGTACAATCTGATGCACAAGGCATGTACTAGCAAGGGAAAATCCAAAGTAAGATTGGGTACTAAAGATACAGGCATGTCTACTCACCTAGCAAGGGGAAATCCAAAGAGATTACTCTAAGGAACCCCTTGCAAGGTGAGACTACTCATACACCAAGTATCTACCTCATGTATACCTCATGTATCACCTCATGTCCACCAGGTGTTAGCCTCATGCTGATGTACAATTAGCTGAGGCAACCCTGACACTCACAGTAGTCTGAAATACTTTGCAGTAGCCTTGAAGTACTCCGCAGTACTTCACGAACCTTCATGGCACTTTGTAGACATCGAGGGTACTCCATATGGTGCCTCTAAATACTTCGCGAATCTTTGTGGGAGTCTGAACAACTTTGCAGGAACTTTGAAGTACTTCACAGACCTTCGCAGATGCTTGCGAAGCATTGTAGGACTTCAGGGATGTTTATAGAGTGTCATAGGACTTTGTAGATGTTGATAGGGGTAGGCGACATCCTGGGGATACAACAGTGTCTGTTATGATCTGTAACTACCCCCCTCATTGTCACACATTTTCCTATGCTCCCCATGACATCTGTCACACCTGTGACTATTCACTACACCCCCTAGAACCCTCTTGCCAATTTACAAGTTGTTCCAGCTAGCACTTTGCTCTCTACATGCTGCTATGCTCGTGTGAGCACTTCTGCATTATCACTGTGGTCAAAGTCCATCTGTCCGCGATCTCTGGGCTCCCGCGCACTGTCAGACAGTCAAGCGTCATCATGCGCACCCCGCGCACGTGTCGCGTGCTGTGCTTCCGCTTCCACATGTCTCCAGAGCTCCCCACACCTTGTGCATCTGTTTTCGTGCAATAACCCTGTTTTGCATCGCAGCCCATATCTATTCTTGTGCGAGCTATTTCCACGCACGCACCACGCGACTCTAGCATCACCTGATCCGCTCCGCTGCGCTCTCGCCTCGCACGTAGAACTTATCCTGGGTCATGCCATGTGCAACCAAATTTGCAATTCTATTTCATGTCTGTAGTCTTAGTTCATCTCGTTCATTCATTTGAAATTCATTCACTACTATTTCAATTATGTTATGCCATACCTGCCTTACATAATCTCGGAGCGCCATGCTTTCTTACGCTCTCATGCTTGTTAAATAGCTGTAGCTCCCACTCTTATTCTTTAGCTTTGTTATCAACTTTGACTTCGATTTGATATTTCCTTGTATCACTTGTACTTTTGTACTTGTCCGTTACCTGTGTTGTCCGTGCATGTTCTTGTGTGTAACCGCCACAATACATCTGTCATCGAACTCAGTCTCGTCCGCTCTCTTACTCTTAGTCATCCTCTCCACTTCATTCCGAAATATGGGCTTGTTGCTAGGTCAGGGTGCAACTGGCCTGCTCTGCATGGTTGAAGCCAATAGCCCATATGTCCACCAGTTCTTCGAAGCTGTGTATGTTCCCCTCTCAGACGAGTAGGCTTACATTCACTACAGCATTGTCTGTGAGCACCTCCACATCCGCTTCGCGCCTTGCGCTTCACTATCTGCGCTCGATCTCGCATGCAACTCCATTCATGTCTTCGCACTACTGCTACACCTTCCACAACTGTTCGCACTTGTTCCCCACATGCATGCGCATGCTCCCATGCTCACATGGCAAGTGATACATCTGTTGCAATTCATTCCCAGCTCGCATCATCTTGCGTGTCTGTCCATCATCCATTCCGTCCTGTCCTGCATGTATGTTCTCGGTTCATAACAGTGTCCCCTTACAGAATCATTGTAATATGATTGTGAATGGGTTCTGGGTGGTTGTAATAAAATTGTGAATCATTGTAATATCATTGTGAATGGGTCCTGGGTGGCTGTAATAAAACTGTGAATCATTGTAATATTATTGTGAATGGGTCCTGGTGGTTGTAATAAAATTGTAAATCATCATAATATTATATTGGTTTTAACCTTATCCCACCAGCCTACATCCATATTTACTGGCAAGAATGACAACAATAAATTCACAGATAAGAGATTTAGAGACATAATGTTTAGGTAATGAGAATGTCACAGAGTATTATATAATCAAAAGAAACTGTAAGGGCAACCTTACGATCAGAGCCTGAACTTGATACTTGCAAGGGAAAATCAAAGAGTTAGATAAAACTAACTATACAAGGGGTACTACACACCTTGCAAGGGAAAACCAAAGAGAAAAGTCTAAGGTGTTTCCCTGCAAGGGTGCGACTATGTACAAGAAACCGTGTGATGAAGTAAAATAAACCTGTCTGCATGCGGAAGCGAGATGGGGGAAGTGAGCACGCATCAGGGGCACATCAACTATTGTTCCGCTATCTCTAAATGAGTTCGAGTGGTGTTCCACAGCTTTGGTGTCATCATCAAAGTGTAGGGGGTGGTCATAGGCGAGGTGCAGAGTGGTAGGAAGTCATCCAAAGCTGTATGAAGTAGTTCAAAGTAGTTCAAAGTAGTTCAAAGGTGTTTCATGAGCTTTGTAAATGTTTGTAGGACTTTGTAGGTGTTCGTGGGTGTTTGTAGAGCCTCGACAAATGTTCATAGATGTTTGTAGAGTCTCGTTGAGTGTTCCCCTTACACACCCCCCCCTCAAGGTGCAGCGTCCCGATGCGAAAAACCCCGTGTCAACCCAACCTGTTGTTGTGGTTGAAAACCCATGCGACCAAACAGTAGGGCATTGATACATTTAGGAGCAGTCGTGTGGGGTCTGTAGAAGTCCTGTATTAGCTTAGGAGCATCCAGGTCACCTTCCAAAATCCATGAATTTTCTTCGTGACCATAGCCCTTCCATCTGACCAGGTACTGCAGTGTTCTGCCCCTCATCCAACTGTTTATCACCTCTTCAATCTCATACCTCTTTTCTCCCCCTACAATGTCTGGTGGCAGTGGTGGGCATGGTTGTCGACCTACAATCGGATCTGGTGGGGTGGGCATGAGTTTGATGATATGGAAGACCAGGTGGAGCCGTGACATGGATGGAGGTAGTCTTAGACGGTACGCATGCGAACCGACTGGGTGAACAATTGGGTATGGGCCTAGATAGTGATGTGCGAATTTCTTCGAGGGTCTGGTCATACTAATGTCCAACACATCAAGAAAGACCTTGTCACCTGCCTTGAACTTCAGGGCTGGGGTTCTCCGCTAATTATAGTACCTTGCCATATCATCTTTCGATTTCGCGAGGGCCACCCATGCTTCATCCAACATAGACTTCATTCGATCTGCGAACTCATTGACAGCTTCGAGTTTCGATGGATGTTGGTTAGGTTCAAAACCCATTCAGGGGTGTCTACCAGTGTCGACGAAGAATGGGCAATGTTGCGTAGATGAGTGGACGTGGTTATTGTACACGAATTCGTCTAGGGGTAGGAGCATGTCCCAATTGTTCTGTCATTCACTCATGAAAACTTGAATATACAGTTCAAGCTCTTGGTTAACATGTTCGGTCTGACCATCTGACTGTGGGTGATATGCAGTTGAGGCCAAAATGGTGATTCCCAGTAGACAATATAATTCATGCATGAACTTGGCAACGAATTGGGGCCCTCGATCCGACAGCATTGATCTGGGTAGGCCATGCAGCTTCCACACGTTCTGGAGGTACAGTTGGGCTGAGCCCAGTGCCATGATGGTGGTGTGAGTGGGTATGAAATGGCTTCATTTACTCACCGAGTCGACTACAACCATCACTGCGTCGAATCTGTGCACATTGGAAAGTTCGACAATGAAGTCGACACTAACGACATCCCATCAAGCTTCAGGTACTGGGAGTGGGTGCAGTTCTCTGAATGGTTTGCATTTCTGTGCCTTTGTTCGAAGACACATATCGCAAGCCTTGCAGTACCGTCCAATGTAATGAGACATGTGCGGCCACCAGTAGCTCCTCGAAACAAGTTCAAGGGTCTTCCAACATCCTGCATGTCCCCCGATTTTGGTGTCGTGGTGCTGTTCAGCAATTCTGCATCGTAAGTCAAGAATCATAGGAACATAGATACAATCATGAAACCTCCATAGTCCGTCCTCTTTTGCCCATTCCAAACTTTGCAGTGTCTTGGTGCTCGATCCTTCCAAATCCTTCATCGCTGACAACACTGAATCTTCGTTTTTTCCGTCCCGTACCCCTCTTCGAATTTCACAAAGTAAATCCCTTTCAGCTCGAAGTAGCGTGGTGTCATGGTTATCGTCTGCACCATCGCTGTGGTCTGCACGGTGCATCAGGCTTACCCATGCTCTTGCCTGGGCGATGGTGCATGATGGAATCGAAAGATAGAGGGACCAGCGGGCCTGTCTGCGATTTAGCTTTTTCGCAGTCATGAAGTACTCAAGGTTTTTGTGGTCCATCCAAATCTCCACCTTATGGCTGGCACCCTCGAGGAAATGTCTCCATTCCTCTAAAGATCTCATTACTGCTAGCAGTTCTTTATCATGAATTTCATAGTTTTGTTTGACTGCATTGAGGGATTTCGAATAGAAGGCAATAGGGTGCCACTTGAGATTGTCAGATGACTGCTGTGAGAGGACTGATCTGGTCGCATAGTCTGAACTGTCTGCTTCAATATGAAAAGCCTTCGAATCATCCATAAAATGAAGGATAGGTGAGGATGTGATGCGTAGTTTGATTTTGTCGAATGCCCACTGCTCCAATTCACCCCAACTCCACTTTTGATCCTTTTTCATGAGCTCAAACATTGATTTCGTGTGGTGGGAAAAACCTTCGATAAACCTGCGATCAAAGTTCGTGAACCCAAGGAAGGATTGTACCTCTCTTTAACTCGTGGGTATGGGCCACTCTGTCACGCCAGCTACCTTGACTGGATCCATACAAATTTCACCTTGGGAAATGATTAACCCAAGATATTTGATCAAGGTTTGTTCAAATTCACATTTATCATGTCAAAGGAACAATTTGTGTTGGCAAAGTCGTTTGAGAATGAGTCATGTGACACAACGGTGTTCCTCGATGGATTTCGTGAAGATTAGGATGTCGTCCAGGTAGACACAGACCACACCTTCCATAATGAGATCCTGGAAGATGTCGTTCATCATTGTCTGAAAGGTAGAGGGGGAGTTCATGAGTCTGAAAAACATCACCAGTGGTTTGAAAAGGCCATGATTGGTATGAAACACTGCCTTCCACTTGTTGCCCTCCTTCATGCGAACATTGTTATAAACCCATTGAACATCGAGTTTCATGAAGTACTTTGCTCCCCAGAGTCAGTTGACAAGTTCCGAAATGAGGGGGAGCAGGTATCGATTCTTGATTGTAATGGCATTCAAGGCTCAATAATTCTGCACGAGTTGAAGGGAACCATCCTTCTTCTTGATAAAGAACACCGGGGATGCCATTGGCGATTTCGAAGGGCAAATGTGACCGCTACTAAGGTTTTCCTGAATGAACTCGTCCATTTCGGACTGTTTGCTAGGTGTGAGGGGGTAGACCTTGCAGCTTGATGCCTTCGCACCTGGGATTGGTTTAATGGCATGATCCCACACTTTGTGATCGGGGAGGCAATTGAATGATGATTTCGTGAACAGATCCTCGAAGTTGTGGAAGTGCGTAGGGACGGATTCATGGAACGTCATGGGCTGGGTATTTTTGTGAAAGGCCTCAGCCAACCTCTGCGAAATGTTCGAAGTGGCTCAAATAAACTCTGCTTCGCAGGGGATTGTCACTACGAACACACGATCGCCATCTTTGAGCAAGTCCTCCCCCGTATCGGGTTCATCATCACTGTCGTCACCGTCATCATCATCGAACAGACTGGGGAACTCAGGAACATCCTCCATATCAACATCTGGGGAGGACATTGGGCCTGCTCAACACACTCGAATACAGGCTGCTTCCTTGAAGGCAACCTTGTGCTCCTCGTTCATTTCATTCTGACAGGTGCAACAGTGGTCAGGGCATTGACTCATTTTAACCTCACCCGAAGCCCAATCGACTTCTGGGTTGTGTTTTCGCAGCCAGGTAAGGCCTAAAATGATGTCCTGCTTCCCTAGACCAGTGATAGCAAACATTGCACATTCAGAGTGGTCATGATACCGTAGGACCGTTTCCCATATGTACTTCTAAAATACTGCCTGCTTCGTTCAGCGAACCATCCACATTGTACACTGGGATGGGCCGACTAAGTTGTTTAGTTGTTAAGTGATGTTGTTGCACGAAGTCGGAGCTAGCAAAGAGGTCGGTCGCACCACAATCAAGCAGTGCGTTCGTCAAAAGCACTTCGCCAGTATTGATGGTCTGCATTGATATCAGGAGCTCGAATGAGTTCGCACTGGGGTTTGACACTATGATATAGCATTCAGGGAGTCGTTTCTCCCAGTTTGGACGTTTTCGAAAATGATTTCAAGGGGTTGGGGAGGTTAGTATGGCTTTAGGATCGTTCAAAGTAGTATCAGTTGAAGAAATAGAATTTGATTTGTACACTTCTTCTACTGACAACACTGCAAAACAATTAATACTGGACAACGGTGGCGTACTGGTCACTCACTGTCTGGGCCAAAATCCTCTTTCACCTCCTCTTGCGCCTCTTCATCTCGCTCCATCATCTCCCTTACATCGAGTGCCATGAACTCCTCTTGTGCGAAACCTTGTCTTTCTTTGAGGTCCATGTATTGGACATCGAAGCATTTTGGGCATTTGGGACATGCATGGCCTGGTTGCCCACAACGAAAACACATGAGCGTACTTGTATCCTTTGGTCGGGTAGACGTCGAGATGCCAGGCACAGGGGGATTATGCCGTGACGGGTTCGAAGAATTTGCCATCAGTGGCGCATACCTCAAAAGGGGTATGGGAGGGTTCAAAGGCCTTGTCAGTGGTCTTCGAAACACGCTACCGCCATTCGAAGTTGTTTTGTGGTGTGAGGTGGTTTGCAAAGAAGCGTGAAATGCTTCATTGGCAATGCGGATTTCATCACAGAGGATCGCCACATCGTACCACTGCCTCGGATTTTCGTCAGAGGGTCACCTGGAGGTGAGGCAGGCCATGTGGTCCTGAATCTTGGGGTTAAGCCCTTGACAAAACTTTAGGACAATGTGGGCCCCTTCAAAATAGCGTGCATGATCAACAATTTCGCAAAAGTCGTCGACATACTCATTGATGGTTTGAGACCCCTGGAAGTATCTTGGGGTTTCTAGTTCAGTCCTCGATGTCTGAACCTCGTTCTTCGGACAGAAGTCAGCAATGAATTCGACGATGAACTCCGTTCATGTTGCATAGGGTAGACTCCCTATGGCTTGGTAGTTGCGCATTTGTCGATCGACAAAACGCGCTGCTCACCCACTCTTCATGAAGGACATGGCCCACATGACCTTCGAATGCTCATCTTTGAACTGATGGGGTGCGAGATTGAGGTATAACTCGCATGAATTGAGGAACAAACGTCCCTTCGCATGTTTGCCCGCAAAGTCGTTTGGAGACACTGGTTTGATCAAACGTGTTCAACTCACATTCGAGGGTTGTTCGCAGTGCAGTTCAGGAGTAAGAGAGAGTGGAGAGCATTCAGACACTGGGTTCAAAATGCTGCCAGGGTTTGATGCACTTGGGAGTACGTTGATGCGGTCACTGTTACGAACCGAAAGAACGTGCTGGGGAGGGAATGGAACGGATGACGGACAGACACGCGAGATGACGCGAGCTGGAAACAAATTGCAACAAATGTAACACTTGCCGTGAGAGCACGGGTAACAAGCGCGAACAGTTGCGGAAGGTGTAGCAGTAGTGCGAAGACATGAACAGAGTTGCGTGCGAGATCGAGCGCAGAGCGCTGATGCGCGGAGAGCGAAGCGCGAAGCGGATGCGGAGGTGTTCGCAGACGATGCTGTAGTGAATGTAAGCCTACTCGTCCGAGAGGGGAACATACACAGCTTCGGAGAACTGGCGGACATATGGGCTAATGGCTTCAACCATGCAGAGCAGGCCGGTTGCGCCCTGACCTAGCGACGGGCCCGTATTTCGGAATTAAGAGGAGAGGATGACTAAGAGTAAGAGAGCGGGCGAGACTGAATTCCACGATGGATGTATTGCGGAGGTTACGCATGGGAACACGCGCGGACAACACAAGTAACAGACAAGTACAAAAGTACAAGCAAGTTAGAGTTACACGGGAAATGGGGTTGTATCGAAGTTGATAATAAAGCTAAAGAATAAGAGTGGGAGCTACAGCTATTTAACGAGCGCGAGAGCGCAAGGAAGCGCGGCGCTCCGCGATTATGTAAGGCGGGTACGGCATAACATAATTGAAATAGTAGTAAATGAATTTCAAATGAATGAATGAAATGAACTAAGAATACAGACTCGAAATAGAATTGCAAATTCAGTTGCACATGGCATGACCCTGGATAAGTGCTAAGCGCGAAGCGAGAGCGCAGCAGAGCGGATCAGATGATGCTAGCGTCGTGTGGTGCACGCGCGGAAATAGCTCGCACAAGAATAGATACAGGTTGCGATGCAAAACAAGGTTATTGCACGAAAACGGATGCACAAGGTGCAGGGAGCTCAGGAGACATGCAGAAGCGGAAGCGCAGCACGCGACACGTGCGTGGGGTGCGCATGATGACGCTTGACTGCGCGGCGGTGCGTGGGAGCACGGAGATCGCGGATGGATGGACTTTGACCACGGAGATAATGCAGGAGTGCTCGCACAAGCGTAGCAGCGTGTAGAGAGCAAAGCGCTAGCTGGAACGACTTGTAAATTGGCAAGGGGGTTCTAGGGGGTGTAGGAAACAGTCACAGGTGTAACATATGTCACGGGGAGCATAGGAAAATGCGTGACAATGAGGGGGGTAGTTACAATCATAACAGTCACGATCCGCATTCATTACGAACAGTTGTTGCAGAGATTGGTTAATCCCTGCGATATCACTCTCAAGTTGCCTTTGCCAAGCATCGGTTTTCTCTGTAGCCATTTGACAGGATGGTGTAAGGGCAACCTTACGATCAATGCAGACAGTGCATGATACTTGCAAGGGAAATCCGAAGTTAGATTGAGGAACTATGGATACATCAATCCTACTCACCTTGCAAGGGAAATCCAAAGAGAATACTCTAAGGATCACCTTACAAGGTGGAACTACTTAACTAGACTACCAAAGCTGAGTCATGCTAATAAGATGGGACTTGCAACTGTCAAGGTAGAACAATGATACTCCACAATGTATGACCCTGCATCCCAATGCAGCCTACCATAACCACACGCTGTCACCAACATCATAAAGGAACCGAAGACTGTACTAAACATGGGCAGAGAGGTCCAGAGAGTGAAGGGGACGATCCCTAGGTATTGGGGAAGTCATCCTAGGCCTTGATGAAGTCTCAAAGCATGCGCGAAGCTACTTCGAAGTACTTCGAAGTACTTCACGACACTTTGTGGTACTTCGCGATACTTTGTGATACTTTGTGGTACTTCGCAACACTTCGCAGTACTTTGCGATACTTCGCAGACATGCGAAGGTCTTAAAAGGTGTCCAAAGATGTTCATAGATGGTTGTGAATGGTTGTCATGATTGTGGAAGGAGAGGGAGACGGAATGTGGAGGACCAGGGTTGTTGTAGAAAGGTTAGGGGCGATAGGGAATGGTGATAGTACATACCAGGTCGTCCCCTTACAGATAGGC
>QMFE01004412.1:0-15999 GCA_003314665.1 Tricholoma sp. MG77
GATGTCCGCCTCACAAGTTAAAAATGCTCTCTGAAAGCACTGTGCTGCATGAGCATAGTTTTTATTCTTGAAAAGTGTCCTGCCAACTTCTTCCCACTCATCAGGGGAAGACGAGACTGCCAAAGAAGGACCATCGGCACTTGGAGTGGAAGTCATTACCAGGTCTCTGGCAGTCCAAAACACCTACAATAAAATGAGTAGTGCATAAAAAGCATAGATCCCATGCATACCCGCATTGGCTCACTTGCCTCCGAGCCATCCATTATCCAGACATTTCTTCGAGCTCTCGTGATCGACACGTAAAGAATTTTGAGCTAATAGACGTCAATAATCCGGATGATAATTCAAGTTACAATCCACATGCACCTCAGTACACACTCCAGCGTGGTGTGTTTCGTTGAAAGAGGGAGCTCGTATCGCCGGTCGGCAGGCTGGCTCCAGAGCATTTAAAACAACTCGCCACTGTGAGGAATCCGCCGTGGAATCTCGGAAAAAATTATATAGAAGAACCTTTCGCCATTATTAATAATTGTAGGGACAAAAACGAACAGAAAAAGCTTGTACGTCATTGAATTCGAGCCCTTTGCTCTCGTATGGGGTCCTGGTACAACGTCAGTCTCAAGAGGTCACAAGCGTACCAAGTACAGACATTATCAAGCCGATGTCACCAAGTTGTTCCCGCAACTTGTCTCGAGCAAGATCATTACGCACAATGATGCCTAGGTTCTCTGTGAGCAGGGTCAGTTCACCCTTTGGGGCATCACTCACATTGCTGAGCCCCAAATTCAATGTGCTCCCTATTACAGACTTTAGGCCCCTTCGAACGTCACCGGAACGTCCTACTTACTTTGTGCCAAAAATGAATTGCTTGGATGTCACAGGATCTTGTTCGCTTGTGCTAAGAAATAGCGGTTTCAAACCATCAACCACTCCCTGTTCCTGGGCTAAGCTATCAATGGAATACGGCCAGAACTTCGTGATAAGTTCAATGACAGAATGAGCACAGTTAACAATTCCTGCATGTGATCGATAATTAATTGCAAGATGGAACATCCGTGGACCCTCTATTGTCGGCTGGACGGCGTGAACATCTGTGATCCGATCTTGTTTCTTGTGTCGCTTATATTATGACATTGTGAGTAAAGTCGAAGAACACGCAAATGAGAGACACACCTCGATCCGAAACAGGAAGGCTTTCAAATCGTCAAATCGGAAAGAACTACCAGCAGCGATTGTCTGTGCCGTGTCACCTGCCCAGAATAACCCGTTAGGGTTATTACACAACGCTCGCAGAACTGATAGAAAACGGTCATCGAATGTCACAAGACTGAATCATTCTTTACTTACTAATAGCATCAATTAAAAGATTGTCTTGCGCTTCATCGACATATCTGTAGACAGTTTATGATGTGGGACCAACAATTAAATAATACTCACAGGTAGTCAACCGACTGGCCGGGAACACCGCTTTTTTCTAGCGACTGTATGAGAGCACGGGTTCTTGAGGATACATTAGCCAGGGAACGCAGCAGTATATGAATAGAGTTACCGATCCGCTGTATCATAATCGCCTCGTACTTGTTTCATCCTGAGGTAGGACTGAAAAATGTGGTAAACAACAGCCCTCTGATGGGCGAAGGCAGGTTGAGTTCGGCGACTGAGGTTCTCATAACATTTTCGGTCAATAAACCCTTCTTCGTAAGCTAATGATTCTTCCGATCCTTTGATCACCCCTAAACCATCGTCAGATCCAGATGACCGAGAGCAGGTTTAGGTGAATGTCACCTATGAATTCACTAAAAACCATAGATGAATCTACAGAAATGTAAGTGTTAATCAAAAACCAGAATACCAACCGTACCTAAGCCCTTTGTCAATGCCTGAGCAAAATGCGGCCAATAAGATTCCAAGAAGACAGAAGACGAGATAAATTTCTTTGCTTTATGGACCATCATAGCGTCAACTTCAGGGTCCTCTGTAAGGTCAGCTTCAAGGAGTTTGCAAAGCTAGAATAAAATTATGAGACATGATCAACGATTCCCTCATAAGCAACATACATGATCAAATGTGATGAAGAGCGGAAAATGTTCATCTTTCAGAAGGCTAAATCGAGACGGAAGGTCACTTCGCCAGTTAACAGTATCATCAATGTCGAATAGCCCCTCGTATTCTTGTGCAGCGTCTTGCGCCTTCGCGATTTCCTTCAACTCTTGTGGAGATTTGGAGGCTGTGGACAGTGATTCCATAAGCTTAGAAAAGTATTCTTCCACCTTTCCAGCTAGCACCCGAGACCGAGTCACAAAGAGCTGACGCAACTTAGGGTCACCTTCGGAATGCGTGGTGAGTTGCCAGGCCCTCTCGATACCAAGCATTTTAAACAGCATAGTGGTGGTCTTCCTAATTGCAGAGGTTCAGGCTTCAGCGTCGCTGGTAAAGATGTTGCATGTCCCTTACCCTGTACCACTCCGCCCAAGAACGTAACAAGAATGCGGGTGTTCTATAATCTCCATTTCCTTACGGCTGGAAGAACCCGCACCAGACGTATCAGATATCAGCAGAGGTTTGGAAACCAAGTTGGAAACATACGACACTGAAAATACATGTTGTACGTCTTGATTAGCCAACATGCCTATGCATCGTAGGTAAGTATTCCAACTCAAAAATCCAGGAAGAAACGCACTGTACAAAAGAGCCTAATTCGCAAAGAAAAACAATTTGAAAATGCCGAGCCTGAATTAAGGCGGAATAAAGCATACCTGCGAGAGTGTAACATATTTTTCTAGGCTAAAAATGCCAGATGAAAGTTCAGAGTAAAAGCTAGGTGTCACGGACGTACTCCAGAAGCGAGTGAATCTAGAAGACGAGGTATTGGATGCACATCAGTGCAGAAGCGTGTCGCTAAGAGTAAAGCCTACATCATCTAAATCCTGAGCAGGTAGCTGCGGAAAAGTATATCCACTTTCATGCAGGATCTCCTTCGGTGCAGGAAATGAAGCCGGGAGGATTACATCTTTGCCCGCGTGGTGGGATACATTGCGAAAGGTGCATCTGTAAGAAAGGCATAAGCATCCAGATTCACGAGAAACCAAATGTCTCGCCCCTTACCTTTTGTTGTATTCCTTCCCTCTTCTAGCCAGTTGATGTCCTACGGAATCCCAAAATCTGCCATCAAGCTGAGCATGGGTATATATCTCGTAAATCTTTACAACTGTGCAAATCGTGACAAAAGATAAAGAGGTTGGAAAGAGACAGAGAAAGCAAATTAACCTTGGATTTCAAGCTTTATACACATCCTGTTAGTTATATTGAATTTCATCAATTCAACAATAATACTCACGTCGCTGTCATATTCCGCAACACAATCGATTTGATACTGACAGAGGCAAAGTGAGAAATAGCCACGTTTCAAGTCAATAAAAAACCAAACCACAAGCCGAAGGTCCCGTGTCAACTTAGCTTCGAAAATGGGTATTCCTGTTGAAGAGCCGTTGAGTCGTTTCTGATTGTCGAGAGAGAAGTGACCATTCGAGAGTTCCCTGAGCGATACGGTTAGATACATGTCGGCATCAGGACCTGCCCGCTTTGAAGATGTTGACTTACTTGATCTTTTTTATCATGATCTCGAACGCTTTTCGGTCGCTCTTCCTCTCTTTTCGTAACATCTTGTCGGCGCGTGACGATATTAGGATCCGCCAATCTCCAAAGCCTTTAACACTCTCAAAGTAGAGAGCAGCCTTGAGGGGCTGCACCACCGGATAGGCGCCTCGTAGTACGATGTCCTGTCCCATGGTATCATCGTCTGGGGAGTCATGATCAGTTAGTTCTGTGTCGTCTGAGTGGCTGGGCATATTGGGCCGTTGTGGGTCCTGCATGGACCAACAAGGGTGTTATATACGTACGTGCACGAGGCATCACCGCGACTTCCAATAGACGCGCAGGAAGACTCGGAGGCGTGGAAGAAAACGCACATCGAACCAAACACGGTTGTATACTTATATGAAAAGTCTGTGACCAGACAAACATGCTCTTTTATCCAGTAATGCCCGGCAAGCATATACGTTCAAAATCATTATCCTGCCATCAACTGCATCGTTCCCACTTGTGACTTCTCTCTCGCAGAGGGCAACGATCGGTTGCAGCGCCTCATGGACTAAAGAACATCGTAGAACCGCAGCTCTGTCGTAATTCTGAATCATACTCGGTTGCCTACGCTGCAGTTAAGCAAAGACTCCAATAGAAAGTTCAAGTTTTGTACACTTGAGGTTACATTACATGACACTGATTGGAATGTAGTTAGAAATCCGGATGAGTGCTAAGACTTGGACTCACAAGAAAGCGCTTTAATTAACTTCGATAGGCGCGTATTCAGAAATGTGCATACTCAGGCTTCAAAACTACGACGTGAGTGAGACTGGTTAGAGTACCCCTCATCTTATGGTGGCTTTTGGTGGGAAAACAAAGCCCCCCAGAACCAACACTCGCACGTCCACCATGGGGCGTGCGTTGAGCCGACCATCGATCTCATCGAGTTGAAAGTTCAAGTTGGTGTGAATGTGACTGTTGTTGTTTACGTCAGCTGATAATAAGTGAGTTCGCGAAGTTTCTGGCAGAAATGATATCGACATAAAACTCGCGATCGGTTTCTCTATCTAATAATCACAACGTACCGGGTCGCGATGCAGTCCCTATTGCGATGGTCTATCGAGAATTCTTCGCCACAAGATGATGGCACAGAAATCAATCCTAATTCCGCTACACGAAAAGACCTTGATCCCGGGATCATCGACGCGATCCTTGGGAGAGCAGATACCGAGCTCATGAAAGAAGATTTAACCGTGGCTTTAGACACATCAAAATCTGAGAACGATCGTGTGGATGCGCTTGATCATTTGGAAATGGTACCTTCTCCGTTGATCGATTTGTGCACGCGTTGAAGCTTGACTGGTTCTGGGTGAATTACAGTTAATTGAGCAGATCGATAATGCCAATGGTACGTCTTTCGGATGTTGGTATTGACAGTATCGACCTTTAACGCGCATCGAAAGATCTCAAAACATTGAATATGTGGAAGCCTCTCCATTCTCTCTTGGCATCCGAGACATCGCCCCTCTCGGTCAAGATCCAAGCACTGTGGGTGATTGGAACTGCACTGCAGAATAATCCCTCTGCACAAGATGCCGTACGTCTCCCCGCCATCGCCCTCAGGCTTATTGACTTCCATTAATCACGCAGTACCTCGCACACAACCCTCTTCCGACCCTCGTATCCTTCCTAGTACCATCGCCTGCCTCAACTCTTCAATCTCGTTCCAAAGCCATCTACACCTTATCCGGTCTACTAAAGCACAACGCCCCCGCTGTGAAAGAGCTTGGGAGCTCAGATGTAGACGGGTGGGCAAGATTACGAGACTCATTACAAGGTTCGTTCATATCAATACTTAGGGCCTCTGACACGACCAGCTCGGAACCCCCTAGATCCCGAAATAACAGTTCGTCGTAAAACGCTTTTTCTTCTCAACACTCTCCTCCTCCCTACCGCGTCCGCGATGCCCACCTCAACGACTCCCTCAAATCTCCATGCGCCCACTTCACAACCTCCTGAAGGACAACAAAATCCGATATATCCCAACTCTCACGCTGCGCACCTCCACGACCCCTCACGCGCCTCGACGTCCCAACTCACATTCGACGCGTTCAAGGAACACGGGATTACAGGTGCGGTGGTTGATGTGTTGACGAACCCACTACCATGTGGGGAGGATGGTGAACTTGAGGGGGGTGATGTGGAGGTGGAAGAACATGGTACTAGGTCTGTGGCATTTTTCTCATGCAGATTTTCGTTGTTCTCATTTGATGTGTTTATAGATTATTGCACACGTATGCTGTGATCTGTTCTGAGAAGCTTTCTGGGTCTGAGAAGGAGAAGTTGAAGGCATGGCTAGAGCATGAGAAGGAAAAAGAAAAAGGTGATGAGAAGGTATTGGCAGAGAGGTTGGGGATGGATGTGAACGAGCTGAATTCTTTGATCGAGAAAGTTGTGTAGTGTGTGAGTTACTATTTCCGTTGTAATCTTTCGTCACACCCTTGTTTATCCTACGCACAGTTTATTGTGATGGGCATATATTGAGAGCTGGACAGAAACGCGTAGGAGTATTATAACAATTGATACATACTTAGGGGTCAGGTTCAAACGCGTGATCTTGGCGACTTCACGTGCCGACACGCGCACACGTGATTAAAAATTCAAATTTTCGGCCACCCCGTTGTCCCTGCTGGTATCTACCATGCCGAGACGATCTAAAGCTTACTACTCAAGACTGCGAAACCTAAAAAAATACATGGAAGACGAGGGCAACGCCAGCAATTGTGGGCTTAAGCATCACACTCCCGACTCTGATGCGGGGAAAGACACATCATATGTATCACTAGCTATACCAGACATAGCGCATAACGCCTCTGTCGGAGGAGATTGTCGGAACGGACAATCTACAGGTGTTCTCAGTCGCAAGGATGAAGAGCCTAAACTTGCTCGGGACAAAAAGTATGAAGGTCCTCGTACAGTAATGAAAAGAGCTCTTCGGACTCGGATCCGGAGTCAAAAGCGAAATAGCAGTAGTGGGCCGAAGATTGATTTTGGGGGGTTGAGGTATCGGGATCGTGGCGTCCTGTTGCGGAGCGATATAAATCAGTTGAAAGATGCCTTACAGCTAGAAAATCCAGTGCCAGCATGACTTTCCTGTGAGCGTTGTTCGTTCTTCCCGTCTATAAACTGATCTGGGAGACAGCAGTCTAGCATATGGGCCTAGGATCTGAAAAATTCACCTTATACTTGCCTCATACATCATTCATTGGAATAATCTTTCTACAAATCTCGTATTTTCCAAACCGGGGTTCAATCGGTAGTGCGACCGATTCTCCACACGGATTACGGTGCTCTTCGGTGAACCCGGACAATTTTGTTGAACGCCTCTGGTATCGAGTTGTGGGAATGTCACGATAACTCGGCACCTACCTCAATCTTCTGTACAACAGCAGTAGGCTTTCCCGCTTCGATGATAACATGTACGCTATCCTCTCCCGGTACTGCAAGGTTCTTCACTGGCCCTGGATCGAAGAAGCATCGCATCCGCCACCTGGACAATTCACGATGAACCCCAATTTTGGAAGAACGACGAGATCGTAAAGGTTAAGCGATTGGCTTTCCAGCCTGTCACTTACTGGATATCCGATGCACAGGTCAATGTTGTTGTTTGTACGCCAGGCCAGTCCTTTGCGAATATGAGGATTGGCAAGACTTTGCTCTTGCTAAAGTAGAATGCCCAGACTTGAAGGCGACTTTGGTTCTTGACCGATGCCGCAGGCAGCGTAGACAATGGTACGAAAAAGATCAAATATAGTCAATAGTCCGCAGACGCGTAGCATCATGTATCCTTGATCATTGAGATAATTACTTGTATTCACGAAGATGATCAGCGTCGTCAATTTTTTTGATATAAGAATCATCGTCTTACGATGGATAATTGCTCCCAGGGGAGTTGCCAAATATTTTATTACAAGTCAGTGACGAATTCAACATGGACCACAAACACGTACGTTTCTCAGAAGATCAGTCCTAAGCTAAGAATACGCACAAGCCAAAAGCGGGAATGAGTTTAGGGCAGTCCGGGGACCCCACATGCACATAAGTGATAACCGTATTGTTGGGGGTGACATCAATATTGCATCAATAACAATGTTTGCCAGGAGTTCCTTTTTTACCAGGTAATGACGTTATAGCAGTAGTGGCATGTACGTAGCGATAGTGCTGCAATAGAAATGATCCCAAAAGTAAGTAAAACGTTTTCCAGACAAGTACAAAAGCCAACTTCGAGTTAAGAATGGGATATTCACTGGGGAAAGCCGAAGAATTATACACCCAGACTTTCTAGATATTACGAAGACCCCGAATCTGAGTTAGTCTGAACCGAGAGAGTGTGCGCAAGGCCATGGTGTCATGGCTGAAGTTTCATAGCTTGACAGACATTCATGGAATGAATCCAAGCTAGAGAAGGAATACAATACATGTACGCTCCAACGATGGTTCTTGTCCAGCTGGGATAGAAACAAAGTCGAGGTTGCAAAGCTATATTCACCCTATATACATCATACATGGAGCAAGTAGAAACGCTGTTCAAAGACATTTCATGAACCTTCGATCCAAACCCGAGACTGAATGAATATACGCACTAAATAATCCATGAACCTATGTTGGTTGTGCACGCCATCCATTGGCAGTCACATCACCACCTGGCGCTGCAACCAGACCACTGGCACGACCACCCACACGCTCTGTAGGTAGCGCCTCATCCGCATTCAGGGACTCCATATCATCGTCGTAATCATCGTCGAGGAATTCGGTAGCCGGCGGACCATCATCTTCACTCAATCGTATACGACCTTCTGGCCTCGCCAATGTTTTGAGCCTAAACATCTATCAGGAACACTCCTTAACTTTGGAATAGGGTAAAGAAGACTTACTGGTGAGAAACTACCTTGCGTAGTGTGTCAGCTCGCCTCCAGAGGATGAATAGGAGACACAGGGTGCATGTCGTGAAGAGGAAGATGAAAGGCATGTTGCCAATTGGTTGTGGCTTGGGCGATTCCCGGGGTTCTGTTGGTCAATAATAAATATCACAACGAGCTTGGACCACGAAAGATTTGCCTGCTCACCTCCTGGAGGCAATGGCGCCATTGTACGTGGGTGTGTTGAAGAGAATTGTTCAGGCTGTCACTGCCTACTGATCACTAATTGCGGCCCGATTCGGTAAACTTGAACAAAGTTCAAACGGATGCAACTTGAAGTTGAAAGTTGAAGCTGAGCGCTGAGCTCTAGGCATTGAATATTGAAGGCTAGGTCTCTGGTTTGTCCATGGAACTCCTAAAAGAGTCATGGTAGACAATATACAAATTGGATACTGGGCAAACTCGAATAACTCGTTACGACGTCGGTGCGCCAAGCTGCTAGCTACAGCCTTACGAAAAACTTATTGAATCAGAGATACTTGGCTCATAATCCGAGCCTCGGGCTCGTTCTGTTCTGAATTTAAACGGTGTGCAATTCGCGTGAGTTTTTTCAACATATGTATATCGACTACCAGCAGGTTAGAGCGTCTTGCATAATCTCGCGAACAACTCGGATCATCGTGATATATGATGCTCGCCCGATCCAAAAATTGCCACATTTTCAATGGGTAGTTCAGCATGTCGATTGCGGGCAACACAAACTTGGAAAGGGGTTTACTACAGGAGTCTGGCTTACATAACACCCACAGCAACTCCTAAATACCACCTAAGCGTCTTGGCAAGAGCGGTTGGCCAATATATATGTTCCAGGCCAACTCCTGGTTTCAACAACCATTTAGCGCCTTTCTTGCTGCCGTACAGAACTTTATGCCTTCCCCTCATCCCCAGCGACCCCAGGCTACGTACACAGCAGCTCGATCTCGGCCAGCCGCGAGAACTGTAGTTGAAACCCCTACAAGGCCTCAAACGCCACGAACCAGACAACGGACGCCCTCCCCTGAACCTCTTTCGGAATATTCTACACCGATGGTACCTGATAGTGCCTGGTCTTCTCAAAACTTCATGCTTGGTGCGGGGATGGTGATCATCCAGCCACCCACAGACAAAGTCGTCATTGTGTACGACTCGATAGGGAAATATTGGTTTCTCCCAAAGGGGAGGAAGGATCTAGGCGAATCGTTGGAGAAGACGGCTTTACGAGAGGCTTACGAGGAGGTATGACTTGCTTTGTTCGGTATTACGTTTCAGGGTAAACGTCCTGATTATGTACAAGTCGGGATATCAGGTTGAATTTCTGCCGCTGCATACCCCATCATGTGCGCCTGCTCCGCCAGAGGATCCAGATGCATACTACCGCTTGAACACAGAACCCATATTGGTGACTCTTACATCATGGTCCGCCACAACTACAGGGCGCCGACGGAGATATCCAGGAGAATACCTGACATCATGGTATGTCGGGCAGATACCAAAAGATGCAGTTTGTATATCCCCTATTCACTCTGAAAATATTGTATATCTCACATCATTCTCCAGATTTATAAATCGGGCACTGGGATGCCCAATGAACAGAGTTTCACGTCTCATTTGTTCACCTTTGACGAAGCGATGGAGAAACTGCGCAGTGTAGAGAGGCGTGTATTACGCTATGCTTGGGACGTTTATCATCACACGATATATGTGGAGAATGAGAGACTCCAGGAGGAGAATCGGATGCAAGAGTCGTCGAGTTCTCGGCGTGTATCAAATGTAAGTGTCATTTTTGAGCTTGTTGGCCTTGCTGATCAATGTGCCAGGCCACCAGCAATCCACGAAGAAAGCGTGTAGCTTTGTAATAGGAGATTCATTACATGTACTATTCCTTCGGACAGTAACTCTGTATCGTTAGTATTCATGTTGTACGTGTATCTAGAGTGTATTTCGATATTCGAGGCCTGCCACTCGGTAGTCTAGCCTGTATCCTTTTTTTTTGGGAACAATGGTAGCCTGAAAAGGAGTTCCGAGATTTGGCTAGGAGCTTCTTGACAAATAACACGTCAATAAACACAAAGTCGGCTACTTGTCCTAACCACTCGCTGTTCCCATCTTTCAACTTCAGCCACCGTACTTCCTTCTTCTCTACGATTTCTTTTCCTCGTTCCCCGCATAAAGCGGTTCTTGTAGAATTATTGTTAAAAGCTGTTCGCAAATCTTGTTCGCGACCATGAATACCGTAACGTCCAGTGGACCATCCAATGTCCGCAAGCGAGTCATCTCGATGGGCGAAGGCTCCATCGGGCCACCACAGAGAAAAAGACCTCGCGTCTCATCCATCTCTGCAGAGTTCCAGATCCAACTTTTGGGCGGTTCAGCGTCTGTCGCCTCTGGGGTATGCTTTTTTTTCTCCGCCAGCTTATTTCCCTCATCTTCCTTTAACGCAGCCTGATCGTCTACCACGGTCGCGTCCTCTTCACACTGATGAACTAGACTTTTTAAATATGTCACATCATGCGCGACCTCTGAGTGGGAGTTCCTCCTTCACCGCTGGTTCGAGGGCATGTAGTCCAGGTGATCTCGGCGACCAGCCGGGCAGCTCCGCGTTCATCAGCCGGTCAGGTATGGCCCTCATGCGACGCGTCTCCTCCGCTTCCCTCGCGTCTACCTCTCAAGCAGTCCCTACCTACCCTGAATCCTCCGCGAAACACCACCTCCGGAACGCGAAGCTCACCATCGACTATTCCGCATCGCCTGCCCCCGCTGATCCGCTTCCAGAACCTGCGGTCGCGGCCCCTCTCTTAAGCTGCTCCGCGGCAAACGTACTATTCTTCAGCCGCGGGAATCGGGTGCATTACAAGAATTTGATGACGACGACAGAAGATGTGGGACAATTGTGTAAGTTACAGGATAGTCACGGGGATTTGCGTATTATTGAGTGCGGTGGCGTTGATCAACCTGATGTGGTGGCGTTGGGGACTAGTAAGGGGCTCATACAGATATGGGACGTGAAGGCGAAGAAGAAGACTGCAAGTTGGTCGACGAAAGGTGCCTCGGTGATGCGATGGGTCGGGCCTGTGCTTACGGTCGGGGGGCTGAAGGGTACGATTAGACATTATGACACGAGGGTGGCGTCGACGTCAAAGATGAAGGAACAATCAAGGAAAGTGACGCGGCATCAGTCCAGGATTACGAGCTTAGAGTGGAATGTCGATGGCAAGATTTTGGCGAGTGGTGATCAGAGTGGGATCGTGTATTGTTGGGATTTGGGGGAGAAAGTCCCTTTGGATGTTGGGGAGTTCATCCAGCGGAGAAAGAAGATGCAGCATGTTGGTGCGGTCTCGGTAAACCTTTTACTTCCTTTCTTCGATGCTTCTTAAAAGGCGCGTACTGATATCCCGTCCTAGGCCTTGGCATGGTGTCCCTGGCAGCCAAGGTTACTCGCATCCGGTGATGTGCAAGGAACCATTCGACTATGGACCATCAATGCGTCGTCTTCACATTCCAACGCCACCGTCCCCGGTAAACTCGAGCTCGGCGCATCAATCACAGGGTTACACTTCTCCCCCCACTGCAAAGAGCTCCTCAGCACGCACAGTGCTTCCTTGGACGGGGAAGTCACCCCATCGCCGACGCCAATACGCCAGAGAGTAAGCTTTGCGAACTCCATCGCGGTCCACTCCTACCCGTCACTGCGGCACGTGACGACGCTGAATGTAGTGGACAAGCCGATTGGGTGCAGCGTGCTCAGCGCCAGTGGGATGAGGCTGGTGTTAGCGGTACCAGAGGAGGGGAAGATCAACGTGTGCGATGTATGGACGAAGAGGAAGGAAGTGAAGAGGCAGCCGAGTTTCTTTGGGTCTACGATTCGGTAGTTATAGTTATTGTGTTGTTTCTTTGTCCTTTATGATTATTTAATTCGTTTGTTGATTGGCTTTAGAGATATAAGAGCCGGGACATTGCGCCTTAGGCTTTGCTTTGTCTTCTGTCAAATCGCTGTTTACCTGATTCGATCACATGATTGCCGCTTTGTTACATACTACTAATTTCAGCAAATTCAAGTTGTCCTGAGCCGCTGCTAGTATGACTCCCGGCAAACCTTGACTTACAACTTCAAGGACCAAATATAGTTCAGCGGTAACCACTGCTGCCTGATACGACCCTCCACAATCGCAGGCATCCGACGCAAGTATCGACCCTCTGAGTCAACGGAAGAGCTCAGAGAACATCATGATGTGGACTACCGTGACTACTGTGCTAACAGAAAGATACATAATAAAAGAGAAGCCTGTGACGCCTGTACAGATACTAAGCTGTGAGCATTATTCTCCCTCCTCTTATGAGTTAATCTCTTCTATACTGAATATTTTTTAAGATTTCGAATTCAGAAACTATGGAGAGAGCTCGACGTCCTTTATGACGAGTTTGGACAGTACGTGAACCATCACGACTGCTGCATTGCTGCGAACTGCAGTGTCCCCATCTCCTGTGGCGGGCACTTCACCTGGCAACATTGACATGAGCGACGAAATTGACGATGGTAAAGCCAGTAAACGAATGGCTGACTCGGATCCCAATGGGTGCTTTCTTTTCGCTCCCTGCCTCCAGATTTTATTATCCTCTGCGCCATTGTTTCGCGAGCGTATTGGATAATGTGTATCATCGTTTCATTTGTAGGGTGCAGTCTGCTAGACACTAATATATCTCGCCTCACAGGGCTTTGTCATCTGTGCCAACACTGCCGACAAGGGTGGAAACGAGACCTTTTCACTGGCAGGCTGATGGAGCTCGGCGAACGCATGATACCGGAAGCGTAACGACGGGGAAGTGAGGAAGGGAACGAGAACGACGAGTGGTGGAGGCAATCTCACTGAAGTGGAGACTCGGAGCAGCAATGTTTATGGCACAGATGACATCCTTGACAGATATGAAAAATATACCAACGTTTATGAAGAGTTGTTTATGGTATGTATCTGTGATTTTGATAGACATAATTAACCTTCATAGGCTTCTGCCCACCAAATGCCGGAGACCCAGACCTATACATGTGTATCTGGGATGACGGCAAACGCATTTCGTGCATTCTTTGGTGCGCCGGGAAGGTTATTTTGTCATGTGAAAAGCAGTGACAAGCCCGACCAGACATGTTAGTAAAATCGAGCGCAGGCGAACTTCGAGTCGGCTTACGATGGACATAGGATATCACTGGTAACCCCCTGAGTCCAAAGGCTGCTGCCTGCACACAACTAATAGTTGCGAAATGGATGTCGATTCGCCCAGAACTATGTCTCTGACTGACAAATCCGTTCAAATCTTGTTCAAGTTGAATATAATTCTTTTGTGTTCATTTGTTTTATGTACTAGTAAGGGTATTGGATTGAGCGTCACGGCGTTGATCGAGAGACGAGGCGGAGGCCAAATTGAAATTTCAAATGGGATTTCGGTTAAAATAAGGGACAACGCAACAACACGATCGATGTAACACTCACTCCGATATAGCGTTCAGTACTCTATTGGAGTTTGCTTTTGCGAAGAGCGATAGGGGTTCGGAGTTTCAAGTGCAGAATGTAAATGATCATGTGACCGCGACACGAACTTGAATCAGGAAACCTGCAGGAAAGTTGAAACCAGATTTGACTTGTGGTTCATAACAACCACCGAGGATGGCATCGTATGGCTCGTGCCTTTATTCTTGCTTGCTTTTCTGAATTCATTCTGCAGAAGTAATGAGTGGCCAACTGAAACTCCTTTGCCACCAAGAAAGCGTGCAGCGTCTCATGCATCGATTCCATATTTCTCCTCCGCAAAACGAAGACGTACCTCTCTGTTGGTGGATCTAGAACTACAACCAGATACTGGAAGTGCAAGTAACCAGAGTCCAGTGCCACACTTGGTACGAGTTGTATTTTATCAGCAACCCGCTTCCGCCACTTAAATTTATCCTTTTTCAAGTTGGACCGTTTCGTGCCCTCACGGCCGAAAAGTGCCATACCTCTCAATGTCACGCCTCGTACCAATCGTATCAGCCGCCAATTTGGCTTAACAGATGACCGCGTATTCAACTTTAAGGATAAAGAGAATCAAGGAAATATACCGTTTGGCTATCGTGATGAGATGAACATGGTCGGACTTCTACGCCGTAGTGTCTCATCCCTCTTTCACACTCCACCTCGGTCACGTCCGACATCCGTTACCGAAAACCTGGCAATACGAAAGCAATGCGCACTGACTCTAGACGGACCCGGAATTACCGACGACAAATACGCATGCCCTATCACATGGTCAAAACGCAACCTGATCGCAGTAGCATGCGGGAATGACATATATCATCAGGACCTCGACAGCCGTATCGTATCCCACCTCTGCACGGTCCAAGTGAGCAACGCAGGGCGGTTGCATACGATCGAATGGGCGGGAGAAGGCAGGGAGGATCTCTTCGCGCTGGGGACTACCACCGGTGTAGTTCAGGTCTGGGACGCGGGGCAGGGTGGCGCAGGGAAGTTCCTACGAATGTGGAAGGAAGACAAGAAAACGGGGGTGGGTGGGTTGGACTGGTGCGACGATGCGCTGGCGGTGGGTTCGCACGACGGGACAATCTCACTGTTTGATGTGCGCAAGAAGACAGAAACAAGGCGGGTGCCGGCGCACAAGGGTAAGGTGTTGGGGATCAAGTGGAGTGCAGATGGGTTGCTTGTGGCGAGTGGAGATGATTTGGGGGTTGTGTATGTTTGGGATAAAAGGGCAGGGAAACAGCTTCTAGATGAGGGCACACACGGCCCGAAGATGAGACACCGTGGACCTGTGAAGGTGCAGTTGATCTCTGGTGTACATAACCTATATTCACCCCTTGATAGGCCTTGGCTTGGTGTCCCTGGAAGTCTGACCTTCTTGCAACAGGGAGCGTCTTTCCCGAAGGAAAAATCCGTGTCTGGAGTTTCTCTTCCACCTCATCATCCCCCTCACCTCTCCTTACTCTCCCTCTCGACACCTCTGTCCTATCCCTTCATTGGTCCCCGCACTGCAAAGAACTCCTCAGCACACACGGACAGTCTTTCCAACCTCCATCTCTCCCCAAACACCCATCATCGACACGCCTATCCGCCCTAGCATCAACGTCAACCACCGCACAACCATCCCCTCGACCCACCCTCAAACCTGCACCTTCACCTCTGACAAACGCTATAGCGGTGCATCGATACCCGTCCGGGGAACGGCTGATGCACCTTACGATGGCGCACTTCGGGCCAGTGACGCATAGTTGTCTTGGCCCTGGGGGGCAGAATGTGTTCACGGTGTGCCCAAAGGAGGAGACGATCAAGATGTGGCATGTATGGGGTAAGAGGGACGACGTGGGACGGGAGAGTGCGTTCGATAGGTGCACTATACGGTGATGCCGATACCTTGATGATGGAATTAGAGTCACTCAGTATGAGTATGTATACAAGAGGAGTCTAGGCCAGTCGAG
>QMFE01004421.1:0-43232 GCA_003314665.1 Tricholoma sp. MG77
GCCGCAGTTGGGTGGCAAGAATGGAGGTCTCTTGTCGCAACCTTTGAGCGTGCCCTTATGTGGCTACCTAAAGTACGTGGACTTGTACCAGTTTTGGAATTTGGTTGTAACATAGAATGTCAAACTCTAGCTGCCACGTCTATGGTTAATGTATCTTTCTTTATTTTTCCACCCCGGTTGTTCTGCTCATCTATCTTGTACTCATGCTCGCCATACGTTCGACCGAGCGTTAAGGACCCTTCCCCCGTCTTTACACTCACGCCTGTGGGTGCGATATCTGTTGTGGGCAGAACAAAAGGGGGGCACAACAATGGTTTCTGTTTACCGACGTTACCTTGCAGTCGATCCCAGCGTCACCGAGCGGTTCACCGGCCTTTTACTCTCTCCCAATAATGCAGCACCCAGACCACTGGAGGCTGCAAAACTTTTACTTTCTTTGGCTAGAAAAGCTGCGCGAGGGGAATATACTAGCCCCGAAGGGAAAAGCCCGTATCAGCTTCTTGGAGACTGGATAGATGTGGTTGAGAAGTTTCCTGATGAAGTTGGGCTGGACGTTGACGAGACGGACAAATCTAACGGTTCTGTGGCAGTGGCCGAGGCTGAGACTTCTAAAGCAGCATCGGATCCTACGTCAATGGATGGGAATCATATCCGTTTAAATGCCGGCGTTCCTGTCGTAGCTGATGGCGTCGAGGTTCGCGCTTACGATGAAGATGAAGATTCTACAAGCCCCAAAAAACTGAATGTCGAACAGATCATTCACAAGGACGGGTTGGCTGTGTACAAGGACCAAGCAGGTCGATTGTGGACAGGGTTGGCTACATATTGGATCAAGCGAGGAGAATTCGATCGAGCTAGAGATACTTTCGAGCAGGGCATCAAGAGCGTGCTGACTATTCGAGACTTCACGCAAATTTTTGATGCTTACGCTGAATTTGGAGAGTCGCTGATTAGTGCAATGATGGAGAGTCTGGAGAACGAAGACGATGAAGGGGATGCTGCTGAGACGGAAAGGGAACTGGATGCTCGCATAGCGGAGTTCGAGAACCTCACCGATCGCAGACCATTTTTGGTGAACGATGTCCTGATCAGAAGGAATCCAAATGATGTTCAAGAATGGGAGAAGAGGGTAGCGTTGTGGGGGGAGGATGATGAAAAGGTGAGTGTTGTTGTTATACGTATACTTCGTCTCATATGTCCCTCATTCAGGTTGCTCAAACATACACCAACGCACTGGAGACGATCCACCCACGCAAAGCGACAGCGAATTTGCATAGACTATATGTCAATTTTGCCAAATTCTACGAGGAAGGCGGAACGGCGGGACAGGCTGAACCGGATCTTGCCAGTGCACGTAAGATTTTAGAAAAAGGCACGAAGATAAACTTCAAGGCAGTCGAGGACCTAGCAGAGGTGTGGTGTGAGTGGGCGGAACTGGAAGTTCGTCATGAGTACGTTTTCCGTGGCTTCACCTTAGTTAAGGAAACTGAGGTTGGGTATAGGTTTTATGATGATGCTATTCGAGTCATGCAACGTGCAGCAGCAGTCCCAAAAAACATCAAAATTAATTATCACGACCACGTAAACATTATTCACGCCCTTACATGTCGGTTGTATTGACCTTCACGACATAGACACTTTCCTCCCAAGCTCGCTTGTTCAAGTCTCTCAAACTCTGGTCCTTCTATGTCGATCTTGAGGAGTCTATAGGATCAGTTGAGACTACGAAAGCCGTATACGATAAAATTTTGGAATTGCGGATCGCAAACGCACAAATCATCATCAATTATGCCGCCTTTCTAGAGGAAAATAAGTATTTTGAAGACAGCTTCAAGGCTTGTAATGATTTCGTACATTGACATCGTGGCTGACTGATCAATAGGTTTATGAACGTGGGGTTGAACTATTCACATTCCCTGTATCCTTCGAAATCTGGAACATATATTTGTTTAAATTCGTAAAACGCTACGTATGTTGGCATCTGTCCCTCCTCTCATTGCATCCGTTGAATCGCCTTTCAGGGGGGTTCGAAATTAGAGCGAGCTCGTGATCTGTTTGAACAAGCGTTAGAGAAGTGTCCTCCGAAGTCATGCAAACCACTATTCCTGATGTATGCTAAACTGGAGGAAGATTTCGGACTTGCACGACGTTCGATGTCAATATTCGACCGTGCCACTCAAGTTGTTGCTGATGAGGATAAATTTGAGGTATGTCTTGCCACTGATCCCTGTCACTGCATATTCAGATACTTTACAGATGTTCTCTATTTACATTGCCAAAGCAACTGCTAACTACGGCTTACCTGCGACGAGGCCCATTTACGAACGAGCACTGGAGGGTATGTCGAAATGTCAATTTGAATTATGTAGTACAGCTGACTCGTCGGCATCACTTAGTTCTTCCAGATCGTCAAACTGCAGAGATGTGTTTGCGATTCGCTGCTCTGGAGCGTAAACTTGGAGAAATTGACAGAGCTCGTGCAATCTATGCACATGCATCCCAATTCTGCGATCCTCGCGTAAATCCACAATTTTGGTCGGAGTGGAACAGCTTCGAGATTGAAACAGGCTCCGAGGATACCTTCAGAGAGATGCTGCGCATCAAGAGAAGTGTACAGGCACAATTCAACACGGAGGCGAGTTATCTGGCGGCGCAGACAATGGCAGCGAGGCAAGGGGTAAAGAAACCGGAAGAAGTGGAAGTAGAGGACGCCATGATAGCCGCCGAAAAGCAGGTTGGAGGAGATAAAGGGCCTGCATTCATTGCTGCGAAAAAGACTGTACCCTCACAGGAGATTGATGCAGCAATGACGTCCCCAAAACCCACCGCCAACGTCGATGAGATTCATATTTCAGACGAGGAAGACTTATGAGCATGGGTGTATCTGATCATTTTGGCATGCCCCATCGTTCAATTTCAATATGACAGATATCCCCCAAGTTTGCATCCCACCCCAAATCTAGTAGCCAGGGTTGCTCTGCCCATTTCAAAATCGCCCGGCGGGAATCTTCAAAAGAAACTGAATGGCTTCTAAGACTGTTCGCAAGCTCGATGTGTATGTCAAGTGAGCGATGGTATGGAATGACGAGCTGCAAAGCGGATGTAACTAATGAGGCAGTTCGTTGGCTTGCGTGTGCGGTGAGTATGTGAGAACGTACCGAATTTTTCCAGCGACCAGGTGACCCACAAGGGTTGTTCATGGACCCATTTCCATCCTTTAATGTTGTGTACTTCAATTAAGACTGCTTCCAGGTTATCTGCCACCGCGACCATTTTACGAAATTGCTTTTGCTTACGGACAAAAGTTTAGATAGACGTGGGTGAAAAATGGATGCGGCTCACCAATTTCGTGACAACGACATTTAATTCAGCGATACATTTCTCCATGATTGCTAATTTTGGGGCTACAAGCTGGGAACGCGGCAGCACATTTGAAAGAAGTGAGATATCATTACTTAAATTGGAAGTAAGATTCCGAAATGTAAGAGCTGCCAAAAATGCCTACTCCAAATCTGTCCGAGTATCTACCAGGTTTGTAGCGGCCTTGAGGCCATCAAGGAGCACAAGATCGTGCCAGGTTTGGGTGATAGAGTAAAGTTCTTGAAAAAGAGTCCTTATTTTTCGGTGATAAGAAGATTCTGATATCCTTGAAGGAGACGAGGGAGACGAGGATTGTTTGGATTGTACAGGGGAGGTCGATGGGGTAGACGGGCCTCGAAAGGACGCTAAACGGCTCATACTTGAGAAATTTCAAGACGCTGTTTGGCAACCAGCCTGGATACAAACATACAGCTCACAAACTTCGAGTCTATCATGGCCCGTAAGCGCAAAAACAGAACACATTTGAAGGACAACTCATCGTCATCCCCGACCACGGCTGGGAATGGTGAACCCAAGTCTTTCGTTATTAAACACGGCCAAGTGGGCTCATCGCTAACACAACTCGTTCGAGACTTTCGGAAAGTAATGGAACCTAACACCGCAAGTCGTTTGAAGGTAAGTCTGATTGATTATTGCATTCGTCTATTGCCTAGATTAATGCGAGGTAGGAACGGAACAGGAACAAGCTAAAAGACTATTTAACAATGGCGCCAACTTTGCACGTTACGCATTTACTCGCATTTACAATGACGCCAATCGCGCCTTCAATGCGGATCATTCGTCTGTCTTCTGGACCCACCCTTAGCTTTCGGATTGAGAGATACAGTCTTACGAAGGATATTGTGAATACCTCGAAAAGAGCACGGAGTATTGGAATGGAGTACCTTAGTCCACCTCTGGTGCGTGATGGCCCCGTCAATTGTCCGATCCAACTAATAGCAGGTACCTGGGGCAAACAGTTAGTACTGGCGTCGTTCCCCCCTCCGTCTCCAACAACACCACCTCATATTCCTCTTTTGATGAAATCCTTCCAAACACTATTTCCTTCACTCGCTCCACAAACCCTAAGCCTTTCTTCCGCTCGACGAGTAGTACTCGTGTCCTATAACGCGGATCGTGGTACGGTGGATTTTCGACACTATATCATTACCGTGAAACCCTATGGTGTTTCTAAGCGTGTTCGGCGCGTGCTTGAAGGTGTTTCAGGAGTTACTTCAAAGAAGACTCCAATATCTTCCGGGATCCTGAATCTGGGCAATGAAAAGGATGTTGCAGATTTCCTGTTGCGAGAAAGAGGAGATGGCGGATACGAAAGCGCTGCATCTTCAGCAGAAAGCGTTGCAGGTGACGAAGGTGACGCCGTGAACCTAGCAGAAGACTATGTGGGGAGGAACAATAAAAAGGGGCAACGACGAGCTGTGAGACTTGATGAAGTCGGGCCACGAATGGAGTTAAGACTACTGAAGATCACTGAAGGTGTTCCTGGGAAGGAAGGGAGTGTGATCTTCCACGAATTTGGTTTGTTTTTCTTTCTTTCTCCAGACTTTCTCCGATTATTGTTCTCAAACTTATCACAGTAAAAAAATCGAAGAAGGAGGTAGCTGCGCTGAAAGCTGAGCATGCCGCTAAGGAGAAACTGAGGAAGGACAGGAAGGAAGAACAAGAGCGGAATGTACAGCGAAAAAGGGTGCTGAAAGATGCTCAGGACGAGCATGACCAGACAACGGACGATGGTGCGGAGGAAGATGAAGACGTTGCCGAAGGTGATGAGATGTGGAATGAAGACGAAGAGGTCACTGACGGTGAGGGGGAGCGTAGTGAGGACGAGGAACACACACGACCAACAAAAAAAGTGAGAATATTGGACGTGTGTTAATTGCCCGTCTCAGATTACACTGCAATCAATATTACATGCCAGCTTAAGTTTATTGTGGGTCGGTGGACAATCCACAATTTCATACGAGTATTTGAAGGGTCTTGAACCAAAAACTCTCTACTCTCATCTTGACACCTTCCCAGCTGTCGAAGGCTGGCCGAACATCGACGTAAAATGATAAGTTGGATGACGTGCTGTGTCCAGTGTAAAAATCGATGATGTAGCGCGTTCGAATGCCACAGCGATCGACTACCCAGTCGTGCCTGTCGAATGGGGGGGAATAACTTTGAAACTATAAACTGGGAACGAATGCAAGAAAACATGAAGCGACACACCCAAGAAGGACTTTCCACCGAGCTCGTAAACTTCTTTCATTTGGGCTACCCTTAAAACTGACAAGCCTGACCCCGCCGCAAGCCTCGCCGCCTCTTCCAGCCTCCCACTTCATGATCTCGGTCCAAGCACGCTCATTCACGGCATTGTGAATTGGCACGATTGTTTTCATATCTGCTGCTTGTGGATTATGATTCTTGCGAGCCATGGCAGCAAAAAATTGTGCTTCAGAAGGATAAACCCAGTTTCCATCAGTAGCTTTCGGGATGGACGATGTTTCGCGTTCTGTGGATAAGGGGGGGATTGATGAGGAAGATTTGAAAGAGAAGAAGCGATTCCATGTTGAGGAGGACTTGTTGTCTGCTGGACACGAGGACGACGTGTGATCCACGGGACAACCAGACATGGTGGTCGTGTTTTATTATTAGCACTCTCCGGCTTCCAGTTTAACTTTTCACCCGGTCCTCCTCAAATACAGTATTCCGAGTCCATACCCTGATGCCTCCCTTCTCCCAAGAATGCCTTCTTCGCCATCTGTCTTCTCTACGCCGCTCACAAGACTGTTCAATATTAATCATCCTGTCATGCTTGCAGGGTGAGATGTTTCCTTGAACGGCAGCATCACCTACAGTTGTTGACGTCTTCATCAGAATGAACGTTGCTGCAGGTCCAAAGCTTGCAGCAGCTGTAACCAACTCAGGTAAACTTCCTCCTATCAAATCATGGCTGGAAAACATACAGTCCTGTACAGGTGGCATCGGGGTCATTGGAGGTGTTCGTCAAAGTCCCAAGTTTCTTCAGGGCTCCATCGACGAACTCAAAAGTTATTTGGAGGATAAGAATGCGCCTTTCGGAGTGGATCTTCTTATCCCTCAAGTCGGTGGAAATGCACGAAAGACTAATGTGGGTTACGTGCATCAGTTAACTTGGCTACTCATTTTGATTGGAGCGATAGAGAGACTACACTGAAGGACAACTTCCAGAACTGATTGATGTTATTATCAGGAGCAAGGCTTCACTCTTCGTTTGTGCAGTCGGTGTGCCGCCAAAATGGGCCGTTGACAAGCTTCATATGGCTGGTATCCCTGTAATGAAGTGAGTTCCGGAAGCCGCAATTGTCGACTAGCTCATCCATACATCCAGCATGATTGGACACCCCAAGGTGTGCTTCCTCATATGAGCTTCATGTATAGCCTGACTGAACCGTGGGGTTGATGAGCAGCATGTGGCAAAGGCTCTTGCTCAAGGTTTTTTTTTTGTTTTGAATCGTATGCTACGAACCAAAGCTGTTGTTTTGTCTAGGCGTTGACATAATTTGTGCTCAAGGGGGGGAGGGAGGAGGTCATACTGGTGACACAGCATTTTCCATCCTCATTCCGGCAGTTGTGGATCTCTGCAAAGCAGCCATGAGTACCCTGACGGGTGAACCTGTTATTGTGGTTGCAGCCGGAGGCATCGCAGACGGACGAGGTCTGGCAGCTGCCCTCTCGTTAGTTTGCCCTGTTCTTTTTTGTCCTTCCGATCCATGGGATAACTTTCCTCCTGATCCAGATATGGGGCTTCCGGTGTTTGGGTTGGAACTCGGTTTGTAGCAAGTGTAGAAGCAGGTGCACCAAAAATGCATAAGGAAATGCTTGTCACTGCCAACTACGATGATGTTGTGCGTACAGTAATTTACACTGGGCGGCCTATGAGTGTGCGGAAGACGCCATATATTGATGAATGGTTTGTCTCCTGACTGTCTTTTGTGTTTGCCGCCATGACCTCATGCAACTGTCAGGGAAACCAAGCGAAGAAGTGAGCTCGACCAACTAGTTGCAAACGGGATAATTCCACATGAAGTGGAGTTGCAGCGACACCCGGAGAAATCATTGATCGGTGTCTCCTGTACGTTTGATCCTTCCTCTTGAAGTACCAAGTAATTCAAAACTTCAGGGTTAATGGGAAGAGTTGCTGGTTCTATCAACGTATGTGAATCTTACAAAAGGGGGAACATGTTCTTAACATTATTATCACTCAACTTCAGGACATCAAGCCCGCTAAGGAAATGTCAGTTTATGTGCGCCTCGACCTCTATACCAACTCATCCTCTTCCGGTAGTGTTGACGAGCTCGTGACCACAGCAGCAAGCAGTTTACGGCATGCTCAAAGTCTAGTCAGAGCCAGACTGTGACGGCTGCAGACTGGACCGGGTGGTATCTGATTGCTGGACATTTTATTTATTTGCATCACAACGACCTATGGATGGATAGTGGTTGGATGGATGGACATAACTCAGTTTTGGGGTTATCATTAGTCTTGATATTGGAGGTGCAATCAAGGAGTATTACTAGGCAGGCCGTCGCTGAACATAAATATTGAAAGCACCATATTGTCACCTGGAGTCCAGTCCGCTGCAAGGGTCGCATCGCTCTATCATGGATGCGTACTAGGGGCGTTCGGTTGACCAATATATGTTTTGGCCGTTGAGACACGTACCTATGTTCTCATACGATCACATTCTAAGTAACCACGGACTGGGAGAAGTAAAACATGCAATCAGGTAGTTTGCCATAGTCCAGGGGTGAGGCTTTCAAGCGTGCATGCAGCCATATAGAGACAAGGCATAGCTGCAATTCGAAGGAGCTCCCCTACTGATATAAACAGTCGGATCCCATTTCAGTCAGAATCTAACAACTCGTCAAGCTGTCGCTCCTCTTCTTCTGACAGCTGGAATGTCGAAACTATTTGACTGACTGACTCAACTGGTTCGGCTGTGGGACGCGATACAGTAGTCGGAGTCAAAAGTTCTGATGCAGGAAAAAAATCATTGTGCAGGGAACCAAACAAAAACAAGGATGGACTGAATTTACCACTAAGTTTCCATTTGCGGATGGTGCTGTCCAAACTGGCGCTCACGATCCATGGCTCAATGTATGGTTTGCCATTGTCGCCAACACGGCTACGGAACCAAAGGCGGATCGCGGTTACTTCACGCCAGTGTCCTTCGATTTCCCGGATAAATTCGGGCTCCTCGAGGGACGATACGTCATACACGCGAATGGTATCACCGGCGCCCGTCAATAGATAAGGCTCCGATAGGTCGGTCAGTAAAAGTGGCAGGACGGATTTGACATATTCCGGGTGCTTGATTGCAGGCGGAGGGCTTGACATAACTGGGGTGTCTGGTAACACTTGGACAGTCTTGTCCTCAGAGGCTGAAGGATTGTTTAATCGTCGACAAGACGTTCGTTTGTCCATGACATACCTGTCCATAGTTGACCATTCCCATAGATGATTTCATTGATTCTACCTTGATGAATAGTCAACTCTTTCTGAAGAGTGATTCGCCACCCAGGAGATGACCCATTCTCCTTCATCATAGTCCATATCTTGATAACCCCCATTGTATCTGCGGTGTAGAGCGTAGCAGATGTAACTGAAACGTCTTTGGCAGCCAGACATTCTACAGGGCGTCTATGTGACAAAATTGAGCCCATACTCTGGAGAGGTTTGCGCTGGTTTGGCGTTGAAAGGTCCCTGTAATCTTTATGAGGCATGTCGCATTGCCTATGTTGAGTGCAGGCGTACCAGACTCGTACCACTTTATCCGAACCTCCTGAAACGAGCAACCGGGGGGAGGGCAGCACGAGCAGACTCTTGACGAAATCCGTATGTGCTTCTGTTGATGAAATGAGTTCTCCCGTCTGGGTGGCTGGATATCAAAGGCGCTCATACAACAATAAAATACACCACGCACTTGGACGTCCCAGAGCTTGATTGTCTGTTCCCATTATCCGTTAGGCAAAAAATAAATCGAGAATAACTAGACACAGAGTTACTTTATCCCAAGATCCTGTTATCAAGATATCGTCTTCCCTTGATCCATATTCCTTATTACAAAATGCGAGAGCAGCCAAAGGACCGGTATGTCCATTAAAAGTTTTAAGTGTATTGCCTGTCTGATCAGAAATACTACATTTAAACGAGGCATTCTACAAAAAGGAAAGGCAGGTACTAACCTCTAGATCAATCTTACGCGCGACCGCTGTATTATCCGCAATCCAAGCATGGCTACCGCGTATCTGAATTCCCAATGCAACCCCGGAGAGTTGTATTGGAGACCCGAAAGTTTTTGTAATCTCAGCCTTTTTCCTGCGAGTCTAATAGGAGTCAATGAAAAGAAAGAAAAGGATAGAAAACAACCAAACTTCTTCCTGACGAAGCTGGTCTTCGGAGACGAGAAAGTTGGTGGATGCCATTACATATGAGTCAATCGTGAGCCTTCAACGTCGTGACTGAGTTTAGGGGCCCTACACACGGAGTCACGTATTCCTCACAACTTACTCATCATGAGACCGTCTCCTCGCTGGCTGAATGCGCTAGAACGGCTTTCTTACCGACCCATAAGCATAAGCTTTATTGGACTTGGCCGTATGGGCCATGAGATGGCCTACAATTTATTTTCCAAACAATATACTCGCGAGCCCGAATCCCATTTTGTGGTCTGTGATGCAATTCCAGACAGCGCTCGAGCTTTCTGCGAAAACTTTCTGAGCAACTTTCCTGGTGTAAAGATAGCTATTGCCTCGACACCCGAAGAGTACGTGCCCCGCATGCTCTTCTTCGTCTACCAATTCAAGAACAAACAGGGCAACATTGGCCTCCCAGACTATAATCACTATGTTGCCCTCGTCACCGGAAGTTCGAAATGTTTATGGAGCGGGCGTCCTTCCAACGCTTCGAAGACTTACAGAGGATCAAGCACGAAGGACGCTGTGTATCGACTCGACGACTCTAGACATCACGGTCGCGAGGAATGTGGCTGCTGATGTCGTCGGCGCTGGCGCCCAGATGGTGGATGCTCCCGTATCTGGCGGTATGTTCTTGGCATTGCACATCATGGTTCTATACGTTCACCCTGACGAAGATGGACAGGCGTGGCGGGCGCGAGAGCCGGCACGCTGTCCTTCCTCGTTGGAGGTACTCAGGCATCCTTCAAACTTTCGCATAGTATTCTGTCCCTCATGGGCCAGCGTATCATACACTGTGGCCCCTCTGGTTCCGGGTTAGGTGCAAAGATATGCAACAACGTAATCTGGTTTCACCTGCTGATCTGTTTGTTGGGTCCTAATTCAGCAATACTATTTACAGCTTGTCCTTGGCGTCGAGCAAATTGTGGTAGGAGAAGCTATGCTTTTGGGTCAGAGATTGGGGCTAGACCCCGCCATTCTTGCCAGCGTCATCAATAACAGTACGGGGGCCTGTTGGTCATGTTCCGTCAACAATCCCGTGCCATCTGCGCTGCCTGAAAAATCTCCACCGTGTGAACGTGAATATGAAGGAGGCTTTTCAACCGTGTTAATGTTGAAGGTAGCAGCCCTTGCATTGAGTCATCCACTTGATTGAGTATCTCTTGTACTAGGACATGGGCCTCGCCACAGAGATCGCAAACCAATTAGGAAGTCCTTTACCCCTTGGTGAAGCAGCAAAGAGCATCTACACGCAGGCCATTAAGCAACACCCAGCCTTGGCAGGAAAGGACTTTTCTTCCGTGTACCGGTTTTTGGAAAGATCAGGATTAGATTGAGATACTCTATGTAGTAATATAAACGTCGATTACATAATGGCAACTTGAACAGAAACACCCATGGCACAGAAACCGAGTGTCATTATTTTCGGTCAGTTTCGCGCGTACAAAGTGCTCTGGCAACCTACTCAACTCGAAACCAGGTGGCCTGAACACTTTTTCACGCGCCCTCGCTGCACTTCTAGCCCCACTGGATGGCGAACCTTTGGTCGCGGTAGGAATGCCTTTCTCGGGAGACTGTCATGTTGATTGATGAATTTTCTTCTCCTGCAGCACGTTCGGATTGTTGATAAATTCTCTGTCGCTCCTCCAACAACGTGCGTCGTACATGTCCTTGAATCGACAATGTGACGGTGATCGTTTCTACGCCTCAGTTATATAGGTGCCGAATTCCCCCAGATTATTGCGAAGCCTGAAGTAGAGTACCGCCAGGCAAACTTGACTGTTCCATGTGCGTATCTCTCTGCATTTCGAGATGAAAGCAATCTTACTTTTAAACAAGCTGCCGTCGCATCTGCGTTCGATCCTCCTGAAGGACAAACCGCTTACGATTATGTATTTGATTTCACGGGCGAAGTTAGGCACGATCGAACGGAAATGGTGCGTCTCTCTCCCGTTCTATTGACATCGATACATAGTTAGCGATCAGATTCAAATTAATTCGACCTGTAATGTTGCCCGGCTGATTGGTCTCGAAGCTGCGAAGCGGAAGGTCAAGGCTTACGCTCGAGTGCAGCATCCTCTCTATGAAACTTCTACCTCAAGTAAAGAATCTCATGACGAGAAAGAAGACGCCAAACCGATTGGCACAATTGGGACATGGTGGCATGAAACTTTACGAATGCTGGCCGCGATCGAGGAGTTTGTACCTTTTCTTATATTTGCTATTTGGTATCCCTCTGAGTCACGTTTAGCCTCAACCTCGTTATTTTACGCATTGGTTTCGCATACGGACCGTACACCAATTTCGGCATTAGTACAGTGATTTGCCTATCTGAGGGGATACGACTTATTCATTCCCAATCTCAGTCGCGTCTGCGATCACGGTGGGATCTGTATATGGTTACCTCAAAAAGCCAATGAAGTCAATGTGGGAGCGATTCAGAACATCTAGCAAGGCTCTCTGTCATAATTATCTTCACAGGTGGTCGCCGGGCAAGAATCCAAGCAACACTGTTCACATAGATGACATTGCAGGTGCTCTTTGGGCTTGTGTAATGTGGATGGCTCCCCTTGGGCGGAAAGCCGCGGATTCCTTAGCAGGAGAAGAAATCCCTTTTCACAACGACAAGAAAAAGGTCAAGGAAGTGGAAGGCATGCCACCCCATAACCAGAAACTCGTTGCACCACTGTTTAATTTGGTAGTGAACTTCCTCCAGCTTTCGTTATAATGATCTGTTGACGTGCCTGTCAGGTCGATGAATCGAACAGCACACTCCTCAGCGTTGGGCAAACCGTCACCTCATTTTTCGGTACAACTTTCGAGTTTTTCTCCATTGTGGAGAGTACCATGCTGAAAGTAATTTTATTCACCATCTTCTTCTGAAGTTTGCTGAGAGTTCACCTGTAGTTGGCTGATGATTCCGTGGAAGATATAAATGAGCATCATGTCGTTGGCTGGACGGAAATGCTTCAAAATTCGAAGCCACCCATACCGAACACGCCGCTGTCCGCATATATGGATAAATATACGCTGGATAAGCATGTAGTTGCATTCAACAACATGAAGATCAAAGAGGTGGTGGGCTACAAATTAAAGAAGCCTTATTTCAATCATGAGACAGTGAAGGAAACTGTAGGTAAGTGGAAGAACGAGGGTAGCTGGCCGATTCTTGAATAATTAATGGTCATTTATCAATGGCTGGTCGTGGTGAGTTTATGATGTTACTTGTGATAATATGCACGGCTGACTCACATTGGAGCTACTAGTAGCTCCAATTGGGTCCTGTTCACATACTCCACATCTACATACCATACAGTTTCTTTAATTTCTCTCTTCAGCTCTTACCTCGTTACCCATCCTAGACATTGTCCAAATGTTTATGAGATGACCTTTCCCAGTGTAATATTAATATTGCTTGTTCACTAAGCTAGGATTAGTGGGACTGTAACAGAATGGCTGTTGGCTTTGGAGGTATGACGTCTTCCAAAAAACCCGGCAAGAAACGTTCCATTCTTTCTTGAGTTGCTGTCCAAAGTGTCCGTTGCTGCTCATCCCTATCATCATGTTCCAGCAAAGGCGGAACAAGAATGCCAACAGCATTCATCACTAAGACAACATTCTTAAGGGATTCTGGAATGGCTTCATGCTGAAACCGTGATTAGGAGGATTTCAAATTAACGTTACAATTCTACTTACCAATTGATCCCCCTTGTTAATGTTCATTAAACGATCCAGCAAATCCAGGATCTGTATCCAAAGGATCCGGAAGTCTGCCTTCGCTTGGTCTTCGCGAACGTCGAGATGCATAAATGCTTTGCATAGAAGGGCTGAAGCTCTGAGACGGGTTTCTGACATCCCTTGTGGGTCACGTTGGAACACTTCTACCTTCAGGAGATCATCTAAAAGCGGGAATAGGATACGATTGAAGATTTCCTCTACTTGCGAGTGATGAAAGTCGTCAATGATGATGTGAGGGCCCAACAAAATGCGTTGCAGGTGACTGATGGCATTGTGTCGGACTTCTCGTGCAGCATTCGAAGATTGACGGGAAAGCGACATCAGCAATGGTAGGCACAGTTGTCGCCATGCTACATTCCTTCAGTTCATGGATTATCACGACGAGGAAAGCTAATCAGACCTTGATCTTTCGGCAGGTGGTGGGATTCAACCACATGGGACAGGGATTTATGAAGGTTGAACAATAAGTCAATTGCCTTTTTCCCTCGAGCGACAACAGAGGAGCTGTGTAAATTTAAGTAGAGGAAACTGATCTTGACATAACCTACATACTTTGAGGAAGTCAATGGTTCATTCCGGCGTCCCTTGACTTGCTTGCTTTCCGTCGATGTCCCCGCAACTGTGGCGAAATCATCCAGGATAGTAATGAGACCCACGAAGTTATCTCCCGTGATTAATTGATCTGGTCCATCAGAAGTGATGACTGTGATGAGATCGAACGACATTCGAGCTCCTTCTGAGTGAGGTATATTGGAACGAATGATCGCAAATAAAAGATTCCATTCTGTCTGGGATCTGGAAATTCAAGTTCAAAGTTAGAAAGTGGAAGAATAAGCACGATACCAGAATAAAGACCTGATAATGTCACGATGCTTTTGGACAATAAGAATGACGCCTGCGACGACTTGTTCTCCTACAGAACTCACGACAGATTGTGGGAGTCCTGATATCAGGTCGAACGAGACGTAAATCTGATCTCGAAGAGAAGGCTTTGCTGGGTCATCAGCATACAGCGGATGAGTGGTTTGGTGAATGATGGTTACTTTTTGGGCCAGAATCAAACAGAGCCGCAGTAAGCTAACAACGGCCCGTTCTATGAGAAGCACGCTATACTGTGTTGAAGAAGAAAGCAAGGCCGATAGGTGCTCGAAAACGATGGGCCTGCCGGCAGGTTTTGTTAAGTTTACTCTTCAGTGGTATACTGCAAGGGACGAACCAAAGATATTCAATATGCTGCGGCGCTTGACATGAGATGCTGATCATTGTTTCAAGGAGAAAAACGGATGCAGGATCGTAAGGAAGCGTATAAGAGTGTCCGTCGTACGGTGGCATAGTGTCATCCCACTCTTGCTTCAATCTGGCGACAGTTCTTTCGTGTGCGAGGGCTTCCAAGGCACGCACGGCTGCAATCAATGCATCGACGTCGAGTTGCCTACAAGCGTTCATTTAAGTCTGGAGGACTAAGAAGTTGAGCATACTCACATAATCTGGCTGTATAATTCGTCAAGCCTGCATGAGGTTATGCAATCAATGGTACACAGAGTATTTTCAATATCCGTCTCGCTTGCATCCGACACGAGAGTCTCAGCGCTTGTGGCATAAGGCGTCATCAAGTATGATGATAGCGCAGATAGCAAACCTCCCTCACTCCTGCTGTTCAAAGGGCGCGGTGGTTGACTTCCTCGAAGAGGAATCATGGAATAGCCCCCAAGGAAGTCTTCCATTTGCAGCATCCTTGTTGGAAGAAGGGAATGCAGGAACAGGTTTTGAAACATTTCGAATATCTGTCGACAGTATGAGGTTCTGCAAATTAACTAACCAAGATGTACGCACCTGCATCCAGCCCTCTCGTATTGCATTGCCATTGCCATTTACAATGTTGAATAGAACAACAGCGGCTAGCTGACCTTTAAAATTTGTTCCAAATTTGACAGAGAGATTTGAAACAGTGATGGATTGACCCTCAACCTCGATTATGGGATAATTTGGTACTCGCCCTGGAAGTGATTCAGATAGCAGACTTGTGACTTGTGACAGCGAAACCACTACAAAATCGAAGATGTCTGGTAGGCGAAACTGGCCTGCAAGTGTCGCACATTGTCGAAATCCCGCAATAGCTCGTTGAATTATATAATCCTCCTCGAAGCTGATAAAGGCGTGTGCTATAGCTGAAATCACAGGCTTCCACACAGCCTTGAACATTTCAATATCGAAGAAGGAGGCGTTACAGATCATGAAATCGCCTTGTGGGCGGATGTGAGGACCATAACGAGTGAAGGAAAGCCAACTCCTGATGCTTACCAGCCTGCCTTGAACGTGCCAGAAGCTCTTTCCATGCATACTCGAAACCTAGCTGTCCCGTATGCTCTTCTGGCATGACAATTTCCCGTTTGCGAATGGAGTCATAGATATTTTGCTATAGGACATAAGGACTGAGGGAGGAGTTGGTAAGCAGGATAGCTCACCAGAAATTCTGGCGAAAAGTCTGTACTATCATTGACGCCTCTCAGATTCTTTTGGTAATCTTCAATAGACATTCGTTTCTGAGGCAGTGATTAAAAGGAAGCAAGCACTAAATAACAGTAACTGACCCTTATTTGAGGATTATGTAGATCAGTATTAAGCATGATAACAGAATATGCCAAGACATATACAGCGTCCTCAGTCTTGATTTCCTCTGAAAATGGACAAGGTCAGACAACAAGCCTTGAGACCAAACTAGTAGCAGTACCTGGGCCAGCAGCAAAATAGACGGAGGCGAATACTTCTGTGATCCGGGAGATCTGTTGTGCTTCTCCAGGAAGCCGAAAAGTCTCGAGGAGCTCTCGCATAGCATCTGCAACCGGTTTCTAGATGGTCGAATTAAGACAGCAACAAACAGCATGGTGACAAACTTGCGAACATTTTTAAAATCAAAGAGACCCATAAAAGCTTTCAATATCTCGATATTTTCTGGCTTTGAAATGTGATCGCCCAGTAATCGTTTGTCCAACCTTGTGCAGCCCTTCAGGAAGGTGGCCAGACTGCGTGCTTTCGAAGTCGCAGGAGATAAATCGGCATAAATGAGCCCATTCTCTTCAAGGAATGCAAGACCAGTTTTCGGTTTGGAATTGAACCGAGCAGCTCCGGTCAGTATCAGCTTCTTCTGGGATTTGGTCTGCAAGAGAGACTGCGGAGTAGGAAATTCCTGCGGGTTTAAACTGATCAACACACGTTGAGATGGCCGTAGACGAATCACTTACTGATGGCCAGGTTTCGGTGGCCTGAATATAACGCAACATTAGGCTGTGGTATTCACCGAACAGAGAGTAAACTACAAACACCTTCGGCACGAACTGCCATGTCATTCACGAAAGCGAGCAGTATGTCTAAGCAGAGATATTGTGCGTTCCTTTGTTGCGCACCTTCGGGGAGGTGGTCGGACGGATAGACAGCCTAACAAATCAAAATCGAGTCAGCGGAAGACCGGGATATGGCAACTGATTCGCAAGCACTTTTGTCAAAAAATCAATGAGACGCTCAAATATGTTTTCGCAATTAATATCACAGTCATAGTTCACATAAAGGTCAACCATGAAACTGGAATGCCGGGAAATTTGGGTGAGAGTTTCTAGAATTAGATTGCGAGTTTCTCCCCGAGCTGGCGCGACTAAAACGCGAGAGGGCCCAGGGACACTCTTCTCCGGCTCTATTTCAGGATCTATTGCTTCGGGATTCAATTTGGGAGTAGCGGGTGTGCCTGGCCTCGGGGTTCCGGAATACGCATCCTTCTTGCCAGACATCGTTAACGCTACGATGGGCTGTCCCTTGATGTGACCTGAGAAAGGCGAAGCCAGCCTATCAATCGTGAACGCCAAAAAAAGTTCTTGCTGTAACTTGAGATGTTTTCGCATCGTGTCGAAAACAGTAGCTATAGCACGAAGCGAAGAACAGAGAACAGCCGTGTTCTCTGATCGAGCGAGCTGGAACAGGAATTTACAACCAGGATCTAGTATAAGCGATTCGAGGGAAGGAAAATCCATGATGCAAGGACCGGATTCTTCAAGTGCTGCATTGAGAATACCCAAAGCGATAAGACGGGTCGAATCGGTGTGTTGTTGATCATTGGGGTCCAAAACATTGACAAGGACGCGGAGAAGCTCAACGATGGAAGGTAAACCGTCTGTGTGGATTCAGCTTAGTGGTGCTGTGAATAAGAAACTAATTCGACATACATTGTGGACGATCAACGCGAGATGTTGCGAGTGATTTCAGGCCCAGTGTTGCCTCTGGATTGGATTGGTGCACCGGTGCTTCCTGAAAACTCTCTTCCACATCCACATTTGTCTGTACAGTCATCTTGATTTCACCGTCTGCGACGTCGTCATCTCCGTTCCGTAATCTAGATTCCTCGACTTCGGGCTCTAGGGAATGTAATCTAGAGAACACGGTCCTAACTAGAGCATGCATAGTATGTTCCGCGGATCGCCGAAGTGTCTCTGTGCCAAACTAAGAGTGTGTGAATGAACTCAAGACTTCCACTCACCACTGAGCCGCATTTGACAGCAAGTGGTCAGAACGGTCTCAAGCATTTCACATACTTCAATATCACCTAGCCCTTGGCCTACAGCACCGCACAGACAATCCTGTATGATAGCCATGATCTTGAGGAGCACCACCTCGTCCCCTGAAGAGTCGCTAGCCTCAAATTTGCAGTGAGAAACTGCGCTACTCATTTCGACTAACGCAGTCTCAAGCGCGAACGAGTTCGGAGAAATAAGGCCACAAACAAAAAAACTATGCAAGGCCGAGAGCGCAGCAGCCGTGATGGGACCAGTCGACAACGAAGAGCGTATGATTGCAAAGAAAGGCGCAAGAATGACAGGCAACTCCATACCGCTGATGTCTGTGATGTCTATAAGCAAGTGATACATACGTACGTGTCAACATACCCTCGATGTCTCTGAGTGCTCTTTTTAAATCTTGGAAACCTCCCATAAGTTGAGACTCCCTGCTCACTCGTCCAAACGACGGTGCGAAATGAGGGTAAGCAGATATCCTGAGACCAAGGTTGCTACCCAAAGCGGAATCTTTTGCACTCATGAAATGGGCAGACGCAGCCCATCGAGAATTTTTACGCATTGCAGAAGTGACGGAAAGGATTTCGGAGTAAAGGACATGTTTGTGTGAGACGCCCCCGCGCGTCATTTGGCTTGAAGTCATTCAGGAGGAGAAATTGAAGTTTAGGATTCCTGAAGCCAATGTTTGCCAGTAGATACATTACGTAAACAAGGGGACTGAAGTAACTACTGTGCTGAGCCCTCTCCTACCGTTGCTGCCCGTGAAGCCATCGCGGCTTGTCCCGCTGCCGTCGCAGCCAGTCTTGAGCGTTTCCTCTCCGCCTCTACGGACCCCGGTTCAGCATAATCAATCGAGTCCGGTACGAACTGGCTTAAGGCTTACCCGCTTCTTTTTCTTGTTCAATCTCGGTCACAATAGTTTCAATTTCAGAAAGCTCAAGGTTCTAGAGACACATTAGTGACATCCAACTAGGCAGAGAAACCGATCGCGCAACGCACAGTAACTTTCCCATAACTTTCCATGACACTAATCTCGATATTTTTTGCACCAGTTTGTACAACCTCCAGCAAACTTTTAATTGTCAGTTTAATGCTCTCTTCCCTGGTCATGCCATCTTTATGATTCTTCTCCAGAAATTCTCGCACAGTCTTCGAAGAACGACCAATGGCATTGGCCTAGCCTAAAATGTAGTCAAATGTATGGTGAGGTAAATAGCCCTTACCTTCCATGCACTATAGATACCGCTAGGCTCTGTTTGATACAGCCGTGGCCTGCTATCATGCGGGTCAAATCCGACGATGAGGGTGGAGATTCCGAATGGTCTAACACCACCCGATTGAGTATAACGCTAATCCAGAATGCGTAAAGCATCTATTCAAGATCGTCCACGAGTGTTATCGTACCTGTTGTATACCCGCAACGTGCCTTGTAATGTACTCGACGGTGACTGGATCCTCCACAGTAAGGCGATGGTTCTGGCATTCTATTCGCGCTTTATCGATTAAGACTCGCCCATCCGCAGTCAGTCCTGTAGGATATACGAATCTTAAACAAACGAGCGTAGTTGCTAGTCACGAACCAGCAAATGCGAGGCAGACATGGTCATCCAACATGACAACTTTCCTCACCGTACGGGGATCTTGTAGCTGAAGGACTGACTTCTTTTCTACCCCCAAAATTGCCACATCTTTGCCGCGAACACCAACCTAGAAAAAGGGAGCCCAGAACGCTGGGTACAGGCAAAAGGATAGAATAAACCTACTTACAGCACAAGTCCCTTTTCGTACCGCTTCTAAAGCGTATTCAACCTGCGTAATCACGCGAATGTTTGAATACGATTGCCTTCAACTATCAAACCTACCTGAAATAAGTGGCCGTCAGGGGAGAATACGGTAAGCGCTGCAAGGAATTAGCTCTCGTAAGTAGTAGATGAAAAACTGTACCTCGATCGTAGGACCTAGACATGGAGTCGATATACAATTACTGGAGCAAGTTGGACGACACGCGTCGAAATCCATCTCTGGCCTTCACATCACGTGTTGAAAGATCTTGCGATTTTTATGGACAAGGCCATTTCAGTCAAGGGAAAGAATTTTACCTCCAACTTAATCTCCTGCGGAATATGCTCCCAAATTCTTGACGGACTTACACTCCTTGAACGAGAGGAGCATTGCGAGCACCACTTTCGTAATGAAAGCCCATCTATCTTGTACGCTGGTGAATCCACCTCCAAGAAAAGGCCCCACAAACCTTGTGAACTTTTCAGCAAAATTAAGCGGAAATGGATGGATGACAAGGAAAATGATTTTTTTTGGTATCCCTCCAAAGCTACCCCACCTCCACCAAACTACACACCAGGCAGGTGTACAATTAATCTTCCCGCCACCTTCCTCACTGTGTTGTCAGGAATTATACCACTTCTGAATAGATATCTTTGCAAATGTCATTCAGAGGGCATCACCCGGCGGGCAGCTCTTTGTTACAGAGGTTCTGTACACATCAATCGAGAGCTTTGGGATGCAAGCTGGGGTTGCGGGTACGTTCACAATTGTGCAGGTGCTTCTTCCAATGACAGCCGAAGATGTGTTTAGATATCGCAACTTTATGATGGCATGCGCTGTACTCATAGATCAGTCGCTCCAACCATTGTATTTCCCTCTTCTCGACGCACCCATAGAACCAGGGGTTAGGAATCTGCAAACATGGATTGAAATTGCTTGGAAAAGTGGTAATTATCATTCCCAGCAAGATGCGAAATCATGTAACCCATGTTGCAGGGTTCGACAGAGAGGGCGCTCAGGAGCTTACTGCCTTGGTCGGGACCAACAAGTGGATAGGAACCTCAGGTCAGGTTGTTTATTGCCTGCTTGCTCTTTTCTCAAACATCCTCGTAAGATATATGGGTGGCATTCTCATCCCGCGGAATACCGTAAGTTCCGGACACTTGCATGTGGACATGTTCTTATCTCGTTGTAGTGCAGAACTTGTTGATTTCAATCTCAAAAATCATCCTCGGGGTAAGATTCTTTTAAGAGCTTCAGGGGGACATAATGCTGAAACATAGTTGGTAGGAGTGGAAATCTTAATAGACTGGGTTGTCGAATATTTCTCTCCCACATGCAAAGGGGTCACCATCCATGATGCCCTTCATGACGCGTCTCCGATAGCTAATACGGAGAGGATGCCCCTTATTCTTCAAGATCACCGTCACTCTCGAACGATTGTTGGGTATGAAGTATCACGAGATGGTACGGTCAACCTGTTGATGTTCGACCCCGCATTGTTAGTACCTATATTATCCCCCTTTTACCTCAAGTAATTAACATAAACCATCCAGTAATCCTGATAGGTCTCTGAGAAATCTGGCTCTTTCGTCTGTTACATTTTCGCCCCATAATGCTTCTTTGTTGTCTACTAATCAATTCATCCATAGCAACCGTACTTTCTCTAACGGGATTCAACACAATACCCACAAACGACCGTCAGGCACATCGTCATCGTCTATTCATAATGAGAATCATGCCAAACGTACACGTCGATTTTCGCACCCAGATGGTCAAAACAGCAGCGATAAAGCCTCACTTCAAGAGGGGCAAGGTAGCGAAATTCTGGGCCACGCAGTCGAATCAGGCAAAGGTTTGAGTCGCCAACAGTTTAGCCATTTCAGGCTGAGTCCCAAGAGGCTTAGGTTGGTTTTTTTAAGCTTTGTTTTCGTTACTGATACTGAAAGTGTTTTGCAGCAAAAAGAAATACCAGATCCTGTATTTTCCGATGTCCGCCCCTCTGAATGACCAAGAGAGGATTCGAAAAAGGGTTGTTACTAGTAAAAAGATCTGCTAAAAATGGAACCTCGTCAAGCTATCATTGATTAATCACACTTGTACTTAATGCATACAGTAGGTGTCTATGATCTATTTCATAATGCTATGATGACATTCCCATTGGAGTCCGGGGCTGGTAAGAGCAGGGTATCCAGCCCAGGAAGAGGAGGCAAGTCCAATGCAGCGACAGCGCTGCGCAATGCTCGTTCCCAAGCCTCCTCAATTCTATACCCCCCAGCCCTCATGATACCCTCGCGATCTTTTCTTACGGCCTCGCTCATGAAGTCCTCATACCCGCTCCGGAGTATGAACCTGTCCTCGTATGCATACCAACAGTCTTGGAGAGGTACATGGGGAACATCAGGTACAGCGGTACTCCGCCCTGCTCTGGTCCTCAACAAAGATGCATTACTTTGGGACACACTCGTCGATGAACGAGCTGTGGATCGTTTCAAAGCATTTGCGCGAGACTTTGCGATGACCCTGGCCGCGTTCTTGTCACTTGTTTCGAGTTTGTCGATAATCTCTCTCCTTCCTTTTTCGCGCTCCTCTTTTTCTTCTTCTTCTTCACGTCGAAGCTCCATCGCCCGTTGCTCACGATCTCGCCGCTCAGCGTCTTCCTGATTCTTGAGAGCTTGTGCATATGCTTCCTCGCGATGTATGTTAAGCTCAATAAGGGCGGCATTCTCGGCACGGTAAGCATTGATACGGGCTTCAGTCTGGGGAAGGTCAATCTCGTTTATAAGGTTGAATGCTGTGGAGATAGTGATGATTCCAGAGCTCAATATTATCTGAAAATACGTACTGATGTCTTCTACTTCTTCCAGGTAATCGTTATATGAACGCAAGTCAAGAAAGTCTTCGCGACGTTTATTGAACCTGGATGTGAGTTGAAGTAACAAACGACAAGAGGGACGAAGGATTACTCTTTCGCAATTCGTCTCCGAATGGCAACTTCTTTTTCTACTCCTAAATCTTCGAATGTCTGTGGTGTGAATGCCAACTTGCGAAGAACCTTTGTGCATATTGGACAAGGGGCAGGTCCAAGAGTAAATAGACGATCTATGCATGATTCGCACCTACGGAATAAGTGGTTATTGAATGAGCGAACTCTGTACGACTGCACATACATTTTGTGGTAACAGGAACTGACTAATAACCGTAACTTTGGGTTTAGATATCGGTCACTTTTACATACGGGACATTGATCATCCATGGACTGCGAGAAGTTAGTGGATAGGATGAGACAAAGAGCAGGCCAGGCCAGTAAGTTACTGACGAAGAACTCGGATGTTCTGCCAGAAGCATCCTTGACGCCACCACCGAATACAGTTGTAGAAGTGCTTTGTACTGCCTGAGGAGTAGAAGAGCGTGTATGAGAATTGGAAGAAGTTATTCCTCCTTTACGGACGGTTTTTCCGCGCAACCATCCACCGACGTTGAGACGAGAGACGGTAGACATGGAGGTTGCTGACGTAATGCACGACCACTTGCCAGTGATTTCAACTCTTTCATTGACAGAATACACTATGCCTTCACTTTCCCTCGTAATTCCTCCAAGTTCATCCTCTGTTCTCCAATCCACTCGTCGCCTTTCTGCATCTGATATACTCTGTCGCGACAACCAGGCAATCCTCTCCGATGCACCAATGACTCCACCGCTTTCTCCCCGTCCTAACCAACTTGATGCTATCGTCATGGACTCGGAACCTCTTCATATCACACCTGACCGTGATTTTCGTGATGCACCGGTCGCAATCCAACCCCAAGTCGCTGAAATGGAGGTTGATCACCCTAAACTATCTGACACTATGCCACACGGTCCGCTTCGGCTATTGGAAGACGAGCATGTGCATCTTCAAAAATCTGGGTTAAGACTATCAGATTTTGACGTCCGAGGAACTTTAGGTCAGTATCGCCTCGTGTGTTGGCTTATACTGACACGATTCTTCTCTACCAGGTACTGGGACATTTGGGAAAGTCTTGCTGGTCAGGCATCGCTCCTCCGCTTCAAAACCGGGATCCCATAATCATTTCGCAATGAAAGTACTCCGCAAGACAGAAATCGTCAGATTGCGTCAAGTGGAGCACGTAAATGCGGAACGTTATATCCTGTCCCGGGTTCACCATCCTTTTGTTGTTGACCTCTTCGCCACTTTTCAAGACAGTCTCAACGTTTACATGTTGATGTCATATGTTCCTGGCGGAGAGTTGTTTACCCACCTTAGACGTGCCCAGCGCTTCACGCCAGACGTGACTCGCTTTTATCTCGCAACAATCATCCTAGCTTTAAGATATTTGCATTCTTTCAACATCATTTATCGTGATCTCAAACCAGAAAACCTTCTCCTTGATTCTCGTGGATACCTTCGCCTAACCGATTTTGGGTTTGCAAAGATTGTCGACGACCGTACTTGGACGCTCTGTGGCACACCCGAATACCTTGCACCTGAGATTATCCAATCCGATGGACATGGGAAGGCAGCAGATTGGTGGGCTTGCGGAGTGCTCTGCTACGAGATGCTCGTCGGTTACCCTCCTTTCTTTGACGAATCCCCTTATGGTATCTATGAGAAGATACTCAAGGGGCAAATACATTGGCCCAGAAGTATGGATCGTCTTTCGCGTGATCTTATTAGGGCGTTCCTGAACCCCGACCGTACACAACGCTTGGGAAATATGATAGGAGGCCCACAAGATATTCTGGACCACCCATGGTTCAGAGGCGTCGATTGGGATGCTCTAGAGCGCCGTGAAATCAATGTCCGCCATCACTTTTGTTCCTTGGATGTCTACTAATGTCTTGCTTCCAACAGGCCCCTATCATTCCTCATACATCGTCTGTGGACGACACGCGTCATTTCTTGCACCTACCCCTTCCCTCCATGGAAGAAATGCCTGGCCTCGTCAGAGAAGAACAACCACCAGCTCTCCACCAGCGTTTTGACCCGATATCCTACCAGTTCCTTGAGTTTTAATTGACTGTCTTATTTTCGTCTTTGTCGTGGGCCACGCAAATGTTGCTCACTCCAAACCAGTATATCAAAATCTTTTCTGGCCATTGAAATGGTTGCTTTTTGTTCCTTTCCTGATTTCATGATATCCATATCACCCCAAAATAATCCTGTAGCCCCAAGGCAGCTTCTAGCTCCCTGCTTGTGGAACTGTATCAGATATCCTTCTTGCCTTTGCGTCAAACACATTCCTTGCCTATTTATCCCCACTTGTATTGTTGCTTGACATCTGTTCGTACAGCTTCCCCACATACCCGTGTAGCTAGCCTTGCCTGTGTATCAGCCTGTGTAATACCGAGAACTTGTATACATCAAATCGTGTCACGTTTTTGTCCTTCTGGAGAAGTTGAACTGTATCCATCATATCATACTGTTGCAAGCATGCTCGCTGCAGCTACTTCATTCTTCGGCAGAACAGCTATATCCCAGTCTTACAATATTGGAACCGCTGGAAGCCGACCTTCTACGCCTGGTCACGGTACTACCTCGTCAACCCAATCTACGTCGTTTTTACCTTCTTTATATATTGGATTGTGGAGGGTCCAATCTGGTTCTCACAAGGTCACAAATAAACGCGTTTCGGTGTGGAGCTTTGACAAGAGGGGCACAGATCTAGAACGACTAAGCCCCCTCGCAAGAGAGAGAACCCTTGAAGTCTTGAAGACAGAGGTTGAGCAAATGTCGGCTATCACTTTATTTTCGCTGAACGGAGTTTCGACCTTAGGCTTCTGCGTTGGGAAGGCTCCGACATCCGTCCATCCTAGGTGACCATATTTATTAATCAATATCATATCAAATGCAGAATGATCTTCCCTTCCATCCAGAAATGGTTGAACCTTTGGAAGAGACTCGGAGTGAATTGGTTTTCGCCACAGAACCAATATTATCGTCTTTGGAGCTAGCTATACAAGGATCTGGCAAGAATTCATGCTTAGTTGATTTGGATGAAGTCGAGGCGCGTAAACTTCCTGGGGGGCCTGATAAATTGCTGATCCATAAGTCTGACAGATACAAAAAGGTATCCTTCAAGTGTGCAAAGGGCTTTCATTTCTCCACACTTCAGCCCAACTGATACACTCCAATATTAATCCGGAGAGTATCATCATTAATGGTGCTGTTAGTCCTTACATAACCTTACATGAAATCTTCCTCAACCAGTGCGTAGGGTGACTGGAAGATCTCAGGCTTAGGTCTAACGATCCCATTGCTTGGCCCCGGCGGATCGCCCACACGTTGGGAATTTCCAATGTTTGACGGCCGTGCCCCAGCATATGTCCAACGTTTGTTCGATTATATGGGTAAACATAGAACTTCAAGTGCCTTGCATCAGGCTTATGCTACTGTCCGTAACCACAGCGCCGGAATACGCCCTTGATGAACTTCTCGTGACTGCATCAGACATGTTTTCTCTCGGTTGTCTCATATATGCAGTCCATTGCAAGGGACGAACACCTTTCAAGACCCACGGCAGCCTTGCGGGCTTGCGGGACAACGCCGGAAAACCTTTATCAGGGATGGAACGCCTGGATCGTGATCTACAGGGTATTGCTATCTCATGTGCTAGCAGTGTATTGCATTTTCAGCAAAATTTCAGGTCTGCTTAGTTCTCTGATCACGCGGCACGCAAATAACAGACCAACTCCGGCTACGCTTCCGTCTCACCCGTTCTTTTCTTCTTTACCTATCTCGACCCTTAACTTCTTAGACCGGTCAAACTTCACTTCAAAGACCAGAGAAGAGAAGATATCATTTATGAAAGGACTTGTCAATGTATTGGATAAATTCTCAGAAGGCCTTCGGACCCGGAAGATTTTACCCACCCTACTGGAAGAAGTTGCAATTTTTTCCCTCGTTGAGAGCGTATAGTAACAAAGGCACTCCACAGATGAAAGATAATAACCTACTTCCATACATCCTACCCAACGTATTTGCTATCTCAACGGCGCTCTCTCCGAGCCAGTTTGCCAGCACTGTTTTACCAAGCCTCAGGCCGTTGTTCAGTATCAAAGACCCACCACAGAACATGCTTACATTATTGGATAATCTCTCAATGCTACAGAACAAGACAGACAAAGCCGTATTTAAAGATTGTGAGCAACATTCTGTGGTCCAAGTTTGCTGACATATAACTGCAATGTAGATGTGTTACCCTTGGTATATAATGCTCTTGAATCGGACCATGCAATCGTGATTATACTTCAGATCCAGTCGCGATCTTCTGACCGAGTTATGCCCTAAACAGGTGCAAGAAAGGGCTTTGAAAGTCGTTCCAGACCTTTGTGAAACCATCGATTACGCAGAAGTACAAGGGGTACTCTTTCCGCGAGTGGCTGTGGGTTATCCTTGGTTATGCAGCATGTCAGCACCCCGATAAATTTCTTTCTGCAGCTTGTATTCACCAAGACTCGGATTTTAACCGTCAAAGTGGCGACTCTTGTGACTTTTCTTGCAATGGTAAAAACGCTTGACCAGGTTTGTGTCCCTGCCATCGCGTCTTGTCTGAATAATTCAAAGCCATTTCCCAAGTCGAGTCTGACTCAAAAACTCGTACCTTTGTTATCCAAGATACGAACCAAGGAGCCTTCCGTGATGGTGATAATACTCTGACCCTGAACTCCATTGCGCGGGACTAACATATTCCAGATAACAACATTATCTGTGCAGGAAGCAATGGGATTCAAAGTGGACCGTGAGGCTGTGGCAACACTTGTCTTGCCTCAACTGTGGGCTATGTCAATGGGTCCATGTATGTTCAATTTGTTGCTTATTGTACCGTGTTTCTTATGTGATTCTCAGTGCTGAACGTGGAACAATTTCAACGCTTCATGTCAGTAATCCGAAAGTTGAGTGAGCGAGTTGAAAAAGAACATGATCAATTCCTCCGAGATTCGCAGCGCCTGGAAGATCGTTCAGCAACTTCTGTCAATGGCTCATCTGGGTCTCAGCACTACACAAGTAGTGTCGACTTCGAAAGCCTTGTGGGCAGAGCTAACGATACTTCCATCAAAGCGGACACCACGATCGACAGCAACAAGTCCTGGGACGACGACATCTGGGGCAGTATCCTTAATGGTGATGAGGTATCTAACCTAACAGCGTAATACTTTAGCCTCTCCTCACAGTGTCTGTTTCAGGCTCCGAAGTCTCCTCCTGCAATCGCAGTTCGCTTATCCTTGCAGCCCGATGTCCATCCATCGCTTTTGTCGCCCGGTAATCTCGCTGCACAATCATCACAATTTGGCACAAAGTCATTTGCTCCGAAGACTTCTAATATACCACCCTTCTCTCAACCTCCCCCTGAGACGAGACATCCTTCCTCGACAAGTCTGCAGCTACAGTCAAACTTTATCAGTGGGCATTCCCAGGCAGTGCCTTCTATGTCACAATCAAAACCAAACTATAATATCCTGCTTCCGAAGTCAATGCCGCAAAACATGGCTCACACATCTCCCCCATATTTCCCTGCCGGGGCAGGACTTGCCGTAACTCCGCCCCCTCCAGGAGGAATGCTTGCTCCCTCACTTGCACAGTCCTCTGGGGTAAGTTCATCCAAGAAGCTATCGAAAGATGAGTGGAGCGATTTCGATCCGTTATCGTAGTGCTATCATAGTTATGTTACGTCTGTTTCTACTTGGATCCCGTCTATGGCACAAACAGAGGATGCCTCAACAATGGTATCCAGGGGTTGAGTATCATTACCCTGGTATGGGATACTGCTAGGATCGATCTCCAAGCCAAGAATAGTCTTTAAGATCAAAAGCGCTCCAATTTTGGAACATACTAGATTGCCCTCCTTGCATGCAGGGCTCTGTACGCCTAGAAGCCATTCATCATCAAGTAAGATTTCTGCAATGATTACTCACAAGTAATACAGCCCTGTTGGCAATTGCAAGATGTAACCGTTTGGTGAGCCTTCTTGAGAGTGTCATAAACTTGTTGCACTGATTAAAGGTTGTTTTTGAGGGGGGGGGGGAAGGGTTCAAACCGTTATCAAATGCCTTGGCTGTCACTCCACCACCTTGCCCGATGGCATCATAAAATATAAGTCTGAAAAACTAGTCTTCGCACCATTCAAAATAAATCAGAAAGTGTCTCACCTTGCTGGTCTTTTCCGGCTGGACACTTTAGCTTTGTATTCCTTTTCTGCAGCTTTACATTCGGTCTTCATATCTTGTGCCAAGCAAAACTTGTTGAGAAAGGCATGTTGAGCTGCGTGGATGGCTTCTGCGGGATGAATGCCTTTGTTTTTGAACAAGTCTAGCAGACTTTTTGGAAGATCAATCCACAGCCCAGTGGTGTCACGTTCCCAAGTAGGTGTATAAAGGTCAACAGTGTCAAGAATGATGTTACTCCTGTGGAACGGTCAGGCTAAAATGACCACAAACAAAATGGTGTTCACCTGATCTTGAAAAAACCTAGCCTGGGTGTCAAAATCGTAGGTGCGTATGGAAACTGCAGTAGTGCCTTACCGAAGACTTTCACCATTACTTCAATCTCTGCCACTAAGTTTGGAAAATGAAGATTAAACGGTAAGGATTTTCTTGACATACTGCCATAATATGCCCGATACGGGGAATTCTTTATTTCCTTGACGCGCAAAGTCCGAACTGCGTCCACGTTACTGCAAAACCCAAGCCTTAGTGGGAATAATAAGACGCTAATGAATAAGCCTCACGTGAAGTCCCTAGAGCTGCTGGTCAAATGGTAGTGGATAGTACATTGGAGTGAACTGACCTTGGTGACGTGATCCAGTTGACGTCAGCCCGGATGACTTGGGCTACCTTGGAATCATGGCTCACTTCTTTCACCTGCAAAATGCTGACTGAGCTGATTGAAAAGGATAGATAGGGTTTAAAGCATACAATGAATGTATGTCCTTGGTGCATGAACTAACAGAATTTGTTAGCATCCGACGTTGCCACCCACAGATCGGTACGAACAACGCCACCCTCATAAACCTCAAACATTGCTCGAGAAACTTCGACCTCTTCAAGGATTGATGGTGCTCGTCCTACTTCAGCCCTTGTCACATCTACCACAGCATACTTGTCCTCTTGAATACCACCTATAATGGGTGTCAGATAAAAAATTGTGCGCGCTAGTCATCGTACGAATTGAAATATTTTTTGATGGGTATGGCAAGAATTTAGGATGGGTGTGATACCTAGAACATATTCAGCGGACAACTCTTGGATATAGTATGACTCTTACCATCCATCTTCATCTCTCAGGAGATATGTTTCACATAACTCTTGTATCATTGGCCCAAAGTATTTTTCATCCTCTAATGACAATGGCATCTCATAGCCAGCACACTGAAGATGGGCTAGCAAACAAGGGTGTAAGTGGCATGAAGTAGGGATAACCATGGTCCGACCTTCTAGTATGACTTTGCTTTCAAGATCCACGATGAGGTCATCGGATACTTTTTCAAATAGTTGTCCAGGATTTTCCACGTAATGTTGATCGATGGGTAAAGAATCAGCGACGAACACAATAAGAGAGTCTCGCGATCTACGTCCAGCCCTGCCAGCTTGTTGCCACTGTTGAACGAAAATTTAACTGATGATATGACTGATAGAAGGTGAACACACTAACAAAGCTGGCAACAGTTGAAGGAAAGCCAAGCATGATGACGGCATCCAAGACACCAATATCAACTCCAAGTTCTAAGGCATTTGTGGAAATTATACCAAGAAGTCGGCCGTTGAAAGCATCCCGCTCGATGTGACGGCGTTCCTTTAGCGGACGAGGTAGGCATCAGCCACTTTCCAGTATTAACAAGCATACCTCTTGAGAATATCCTGCCATAGGAACGCTATCCATCAGATGTTTCCGACAAGATAGAGACACTAACCTCCACGATACGGCATTGTCTTCTCCAAGATGTCGAGGCGACCTTCATTACTCAAGTCTGCACGGATCGTTTTCATAGCCTAATGCGATTGCCATTAAAAATCAGATGGTCCTATGTCAAGGCATGAAATTACCAATTCGCAGACCTTCCTAGTCTTGTGTTCCGTAAATAACCGTCATCGCAGAATACATAAAGTTGACCATTCACCTTACAAAAGAGGATAACTCTGATTCCGCGTTTCATCAAAAATCGCATCAAACCAGTTGCCTCCGAGAGTGAGCTGTGACGGCCCAAACTCGGCGCCATTGGGTCTTTGAAAGGTGAATTCCAAATGAGAAAATGCTTTTGTCCAGACGGGGAACCATCTTCAGTCACTACTTCAATGTCAGCAAGTTCAAGCCCAACTATGTTTTTCATGTGGTTCCTAGGATTCGATATTGTTGCGCTGCACGAAATGAATTGGATATGTCGATCTTAAGAGAATGATTATGTTCATCTTGAAAACCTTGTAAAAATGAACGTACTTCCGATTGCGGCGCATACTCTGCGAAGCCGCCTGATTATTTGAGCAACATGGCTGCGACAGATATCAAGACAAACTGGAATGCCTATCAGCAGTACGCCTACCTCCCAAAAAGACCGGCGTAGTAGTGCAACTCATCAATGACAAAGAGCTGTGAGATTCAATAGCTAGAGAATAGGATAGCATATACTCAATTGACCTTCAGATTCTTGAAAAATCTAGACGACATCAACAATATTCATAGTGACTCCCACAAGAGCTGACCTTCGCCATGCCATCTCGTGAGGCAATACAGATGCATGTAACATATCCTACAGGTTCAATTCAGCTTCTCGGTTAAAATGACTAAGAAATTTTTGACAAAGTTTGTAAAAATCACCGATGCAGACTCTCGGATCTCTACAAAATGGTCAAATATTGTGAGAAGAAGTGTTCACACCTCTGTACCTTCGCGCAGACTTTGGGCAGTATCCCCATCATATGTCGCAACCTGTTTACATGAGCAGTGGCACGTGCATAAGCTATGAAGTGTACAGTACCTTTATATGTTGCAATCCAGGACAAGACCATATAAGTTGTTCCATAGCCGCTTTTTGATCCTGGGCTAATGCCTAGGATACAATACATTAGTCGGAGGCATTAAAAGTAGGGAAGGTATAACTTTGGTAGGGTAGACAAAAATGGCGGTAGAACTAAGGTCTGCTTCGAGGAACTGCATGATAGGAACCTGACATGGCGATTTCATGATTTGTAACAGACAGATAACGGATAACTTGACGCAAACCTGATAAATGACGCTTTTGCCTGAAGCAGTACCCGTTGAAACAATGACATTTTTGCCCCGTGAAAGTGCATGGATCGCCAAAACTTGATGAAGGTATAGGGTTTGGATGTTCCTGGCATCCTTTAAAGCGCCTGCGATTGAAGGGGGAAGGGGGGGTTCCAACAGGGCTACAGATGGAATGTCAGTATATTATTAAATAAGGTATTGCCGTTCAGGTCTCTCACCTGTTTGACCTTCAGTCGCACCAAAGATCCGGCTCTCTAGGATTTGACCCTTATACCAGGCTTGCTCCTGTATTTCTGCAATGATAATACCAATAGCAGGCCGGACATTTGGTTGAGCTGGCGCCAGGTCTTTCTTTTCAAATGAAGCAGAGGGATTGACCGGTATATGCGCTTGCGCAGCCGCTTGGAGGAGCCTAACAGCATCATCTGTGCCAGGCATTGCCGAAAGGAGTCTATCGGAGATGTGAGGATCGATTTCGATAATTCGTTAGAGATTCGAACTCATCCACAGCCTGGCGAAATCTTGCGTTTCGCTTCTCTATTAATGCTTTGGTGGCCGAAGGTGTCAACGACGGCGGAGGGGCTAACCTTATCCGTAGTAACATAGAAGATGAACAATTGTATTATTGGAAAATGCTGAAAAGATTACCTATCACTCTGTTGTTTCTTGCCCCTTGAGTTGTCTGCGAAATCAAGAACAAGCACATGCTCGTCGTCTTCGCCAGCGGTATTTATACGTAGAAGATCAGAGGAGCCTGAAGAAAGTGCAAAGTCCATAGATGCTTCACGGAAACTAGAACGAGGATCTCCATGTATGTATAACTCGTTCTTGGGAATGTAAGAGAACTTGATCATATCAGGCAGCAATGCTCTAGATTAAACGTCAGAACACAACATCGCGGAAAGTAAGACAATAGTCACTTCAGCTCGGCAACCATTTCAAGATCGAGCGAACTGTATATAACATGAACCGATGCAGAGGGACAGGCGAGACAACGCACTGCTTCAGGAGAGCTTCAACGGACAACCGCACAACTGAAAAGGTGGTCGCTAGTTGCTTTCTTGAAGAAATAAATCCAAGTACTGTATTGATGGCCTGCCAAATGACATGATAGAAGGTGTGCATTGTGTCTCGTGAAGGTGTATATGAAGGCATACTTTGAACACCTGAACACAGTACAGCAAGGTGAACGGCATATCTCGGTCCTCGCATCATAAACAACCACATACCCTAAAACGCTGTTTAAGGAAGAGATGAACGGTTTAGATTATATTGGGTGACAGGAAAACTCGACAAACTGAGTGAAAGTATTCTGGCCATAGTATGGGACTTGACTCCGAGTCCGTCAAGTTATTTTCCTCATTCTGATTGACAGATATTTTATATCTTTTGAGGGACTTTCCAGTAGGCTTATTTCGAGCGGGACGTTTCATGTATGTAAGTGTTGTTACGTAACGAGGGTGTAAATAGTGAGTCGACGACTCGGAGTCTAACCAAAGTCACGGGCCTCAGAACAAAGGTACTTTAGACACTATGTTGTGATTTTTCTGACGCGTTATCTGTTTCAGTTTATCCAAATGCAGCCCTCCATTGTTCGCTTCATCCAAATTGTACCACGAAAGGCCCTCCAACTTACTGGAAGGAAAATTACTCCCCCCCCTGTACCCCAAACTCGTGATCTGGAGATTCCTACCCTGTTGAGCGTTCTTATGCAACAGAGAGAAGTTTCTGGGGAATCGTGGCCCAAAAATATCAGGATCGAGCCCGTAGTAAAGAAAGAGGCTTTCAAACATGTCCAGGCGGACATAAGAATCAGATTGAAGAAATTATTGAAAGAACGATAGGACGATGTGTTGTCAATGTGGGGGCTTGGGAATTGCTATAGAAGCTAGTCGGTATATGCTTTGCTTTGCACGACTAGTCAGGTATACATGTTGTTGCGTGGCACGCCATGGGCTGGGGGACGCGTCTTGACGCATGCTTCTGATTGCGGTGGTGATTTTGCCGTCACTCCGATATCGAGAGTGCTATTCGCTCTGAGATCCTCGCAAGAATCATGTAATTCTTCCCTGAGCCTATCATGACACAAGGTCCCGAGCCGCCCATAGCATTGACCGGAACTAAGTAGTGAAACACGCGTAGAGCACGAGGAACCATAACCCAGCCATAACCCAGAACAAGAATCCACGACCGATAATGAAAGCGCTCGACATACGTGACTGAAAGAGAGAGGAAGTAAACCTTACGACTGATTCACACTAGGAGGCCTCAGGCTGGCGCCAATCATCCAGTCACCGGTGAACCAGTGTCAAACACATTCTGAAATCGATTGCGTCGGACTGTCTACCCCTAAAGCCTTCGCCACTAAGTAAAGCAGTGGGGATAAAATAAAATTGTCGTCACGGTCAACCAGGTGCACTCAAGTTCAATTAGCTACAGCACAGGCACTCAGGCTATCGTAAATGGTCCAAGCAGTTCTACGAGGTATTTGTTCACGGCTTAGCCAGCTTAGCTTGAAAGTTGAAACATGACTACCATATAGACTTCATTCTGCCCTTAATCGTGTTTCCTGTGTTGGGTGCTGTCGCCTGTCACTTCGTTTTCGGTCATCTATACCAGTCAAGCCTCAACATAGCAATTGCTAACAGATGTGCCTCGGGGCCCGCAGAACTTTCGCCATATCGTCTTCGTTACATTGGTCTTGACATAATAGACAATGCTCTTTGCCCATTGGTCACATTTTTCCAAACAGCACTTAACTATCAAGACTCCCTCGCTTTTGTCACTTACTTCATTGGTATTGGTGTACCTCTCGTCGTGGTCCCAGCAGTGGAGGGGTGGAGGGCAAGTCGAAGTCGATTCATCGCGTATCCCGTCATTTTTGGTATCCTATTCCAGATAATGACGGTTGGGTTGACAATGCCGTTATACTGGTTGATTTTCATTTTAGCGGGTGGGACAAGGTCTCACTATCTTAATCCCGGAAACGCCATATCCCAAGCCGCCGCAGAAGCCATTGTCTTCGGTATCATAGTCGGGGCCATAATACCCTCCGTTGGCATGCTAATACTCAATGACCCTTATGTTACTGCCATCTGGCAACCTTTCCCGATTTATATCTCACTGGCTCAATACATACATCTGCTATTCCGCCCCTCGTCCAGGTATCCCCAGTCCGGCCATCAAACTATTTGCGGCCTCTACATTGCCACTTTCATTCTCTGCTCTTCCGTCCATATCGCGACAATCTGGCCTATCATCGGAGGCGATCTTCGTATGCTTAGGCAGGTGTTCGTTCCAGCTGTCACCATTCCTCCAACGACTATAGAGCACGGAGTCCACCATATGCTGAAATGGGACTTTGCTGTAGCGTTTGCTTCTTCTATCATAGTCACGCTTTGGTTTGCAAAGAGCAAGGGGCAATTGGTCTCACTGGCTGCTTGGAGTGCTTTTGCTACACCAGTATTTGGACCTGGGGCAACAATGATGGGTGCATTTCTTTGGCGGGAGACTTCGCTACAGAACTACGTTGGTGTCGACTCAAGAGAAAAAGCCACAAACTGCTCAATAGATAGCTTATGAGAGCGCCATTACACGCCATTACAACAGTGAAGTGTGACATGGAGAAATGTCCAATATATATATCATCCTGGCAATCAAGAATATCCACCTAACTTATCGTTTGTTCTTACTTTTTCCGTTCGCACCTTTCGTCGTTTTTTTCTTGGGCCGATCGTTATCAGAATCGGAGTCTCCACCTTTCTTTGTGCCCTCAGCACGTTTGAGGTCCGCTGCAACATAGTGGTCAAAACATTGTACAAAGTCAGCGAGAGACCATACATTTTGCAGCTTTCCTCTCTAACTCGTCCCAGTCATCACCTGCAAATTTGAACACCAAATTCAAGTTGTTCAACACAGAGGACTTACCATCACTGTCGCCGTCGCCACCAAAGTCAGAACCGCTCTCATCACTACCAGCTGAATCATCAAAACCACTCGCATCGTCACTGCTTTCAACAGCGAAATCGTCTTCATCGGCCTCAAATTCGGATTCAGACTCTGAATCATCAGAATGATCACTCTGCTAGCACAGATCAGATCGGGACCAGTTGACATGAGAGAAGCTTACTGCCGCGCCGCCTGCACCTCCAAGAAAACTCCATCCACCTTGTTGAAAGAATTCATAGGGACTTTCGTTAATATGCTTCATAATAGGGCCCCAGTTTAGGTTGACAGGGCCTTCACTCATCGGAATATCGACGGAACTAGTCACAAGCAACATCATCAAGCAGCGTCAAGAAACACCAACAATTTTACGTACTCTAACCAATTCTTGACATCATCCATCTGCGAACTCTGTATTGAGTTGATGTGCAAGGGTGGTTTGGTGAAGTCTTTGAAGATGAAGACGAGGTCAAAGTGCTTTAAACTATACTGCACGCGCTCCAACGATGCGATTTCAATGTCAGCTAACGTTACAACCAGGAACGGCGGATCAGTCAGATGAACCAGACACTCAGTAGTTGGTTGGAGGCGGGCACTGGTGCGAAATGGTACTCCCTCAAATGAGAGTTCCCGAAAAGGGATGTCGAGTTCCAAAGTATCGCCATTCTGACACTCGCGTCATAAGACAAATGATAGATGGATATACAAGACGAAACAACTCACCGAAACTGATGCTGCCTCTGCAATCTTTTCGGCAAACGCCTTAATTTCTTTGTTTAACATTGCTCTCCGTTTCCGTTCCTGTTGCTCCATCTCAATTTCGTCCTCATCACCATATCGATGTTTTCTCTTTCGATTTCCTGTTTCATCAAATTGGACATCGGTTGCTTCACGGAAGAATTGCACATCCTGTCACTAAAGTCTTTACATGCTTAAATTGCCTGTGTGCAAGACATACCAATGCCTTTTTCTTCCCTATCATGATCGGCGCTCTAAGGTGCAAGTGAACAATGACCAATAGCTCGTGATCGCAGGGTTGGAAGAACAGATGCTTGACATTACTGAAGAGGATGTCTGTTATGAACTCGACATAAGTCTGCGTCGTTGACAATGACGATTCAAGCTGACCAATTTTTTGTGATCCAAGTGGTGACTGGTAGCGGACACCGTTTTGATGTATTTCAACCTCCCCTGGTAGTCGTTTGCCATCTAGTGCGGGCCGGACGAAGGCTTCTGACATCTTTATAGGTCGGCGTCCTTTCACTTCGATGAGTGTCCCTTGCTCAATGACGTCAGCCATCTCTTTCTTCTGGTGTTCTCGTTTGTTTGCTTCCTTCTTCAGGTCCGTGATCTGTTTGCAAATATTATCAAAACGGTGGCCGTCTGGCGAGCGATAAGAGATTGAGCGAATGAAAGTAGCATCTGGGTCTTGGAATGGCTATATTGTTTATCGTTAGGAGGTATAGGAACGCTGCGTATTGATCTGACTGACTGTGTCTTCCTTTTTCCCTGCCAGCTGACCTGGCGTCTGAAAATTGATGCGAAGAATAGTGAACTCGCCCTCGTCGTTTTTACTGGCATTTTTTATAGTATTGATATGGAAAGGCACCGCGGACCCATGCATCGGTAGGATAACCGTCTGTGCCTTGCGGTCGACGAAAATCTTTATGCCAATGTAAGCAAATCACAATGTGCATGCGATACCAAATGATGCTTGGAACCCACCCGTAACTTGTCGACCTCTGGAGGCAATGCTCCTTCTCCTTTGTAGCTCTGGAACTTTTTCCACCCCTTGCCCTCCTTGCCACCAGAACCTCCACCATCCTCTGAATACTTTTGCAGTCCATCGGCTTGCAGCTTCTCACGTAACTCTCGCTGGTGCTCTGCCAATTTGGACGCAGCAGTCATGTGTACCTCGTCTTGAACTGCTCGACGGTTTTGATTTCGTAACACCTTGCCACCGACGGTTTTCTTCGGAGGAGATCCATTTGAGCGGGGAAGCACGGGAGGTTGCCTTTCGCTTTTCTTTGGCCTCTCATCCTCGCTTTCGGGAGTCAAGAAGAACAGGGTGTCTTTAGGCGATCTCGTTCCTTCCGTGAGAAACGAAGACTTGTTTAATTCCACTCTGATCGTGTCGACAAGATGGAGCGAATATCTGCATGGATTATTTTCAGCATGAGATATTAAGAATAGTTATAGTTGTATACTTTTGACCCCCGTTATCTATTAAATCTGCAAATCCCACTCCAAGATTGAAAATCATATCTGTCTTCAGGATTCGGGAATTTTTGGGTGATAAAACATAAGCGGAGTCACGAAATTCAACCCCCATCTACAAAGAAGATGTCAAATAGTTTAACATTAAGAGGTACTAGACTCACACCAAAGCCGATATTCTTCACAAAATGCTTCTCAAGCTCTGGCTTTTTGTCCTTGATATAGGATACAGCGTGTAAGTAAACTTCACGAGCTGAAACGCCGTTCTTGATCACGGAAAGTAATTCTGTCTGCAATGCCAGCAACAGGTTATACTGTGCTTCTTGATCCTACAGGGAGCCATCAATAAAGAGTACACAAGTAAAACTGCTCACATCATACCGGGTTCGGGTCCACGATGAAGGTTCGGCCGACATTGGTACAATAAGATTTGTACCGCAACCCAAAAGTCACCAGAAAGACGCCCTTGTGTGCGATATTGTCATTGCTAGATTCAACTGTATACCGCAGATCGTATCCAGATTTGCTGGATCGAGAAATGATGATGGGTGGATAACAAAATTCGACCATTTGCCAATCGACCTGAAATACGCAAGCGCAGGTAAGGGACGCAATAACTCTTACGCAATACGAAACACTCACATCATCCAGTCCCTTTCCCTTGTTCCACACTTTCATGTCAGGACCTTTGGCAGAGCTTCCCTCGCCTGATCCTAGTCGTGCTTCAACTTGCGCAGCAAACATTTCGTGCGATATCTTTGCTTCTTTGTCCAATATTGACTCGAGTTTAAGGGCGACGTGGTATTTCAAAAGGGTAGAAGTCAGAGCGGCTGATTTTTGCACCATGTTCTAAGCGCATTGATGAAGATGTGGATAAGGTAGTATCGAAGTTTGCCTACCAACTCCTCTGCATCTTTTACTGCCATGAAAGCAGATACTGCAGGACCCATATCAACCACTGTTGGCTTTGCGTCGGAATCGGATACAAGTTTTTCCCAATCAGTAACGAGCTTTCCTGAGTGAGCCTCCTTTGTAAGAGTACCGACACAGCGGTTAGATGTGTATCTTGCCACAAATCTGGGCAAAGTATTATTCGGAGCTTCTTTGCCTTTCGCCTGAGCAAGAATTTCCACTGGGACAGGCCCACTTTCACCTTCGATTGCCGACAAATATTTGGCTGGAAGAGGAAGAGGATATTGAGGATAAGAGCTAGAACTTTATATGGCCGTCTCACCTTTCGAGGCGGAGCATAAGATTGAGATCTTTTTCTTTTCGAAGAGAAACAGGGTAGAAGGAAATTCATAGCCGAGCAGCCATTGCTGTAGATACATGAGCGATTGCACAGGGTTGTCGAAAAGGATTGAAGACGGACCTGCAGGCAGGTGCCTTTTCGCATTGGCTCATCTTCAGAGCCAGAGTCCCCGGCTACGAGAAGTAAACAATCCGCTTCTGCTATTGAATTATAGTCATCGTTCTCCTTTGTGTCCTAAAGAGCAGCATATGTATTCTCAAAAGCAAGAGAAAAAGACACACTTACATTCCAAGCAACATAAATACGTTGTACACGAGAGTTAAATAGCTGTTTGTTGAGCTCTACGTGCATCAGGATGAACAGAAAGACAGAGGGAAATGGTGGAACAAGACTTGGAAACGCGCGCGTTAAAGTCACAAGTGACAAACGCGCTCCCGATCGGAGTTTCGAAAAAAAAAAAAAGAGTAATGTAAACTAATCGTCATTTATTCCCAACACACCAAGATCCTTCAGAATAAATACCGTCTCATCAGTACGCATTTCTAGAATAATTAACCTATCTCGTTTGGCTTCCCATTCCTCTAAAATACCTCGCTCAAGCCTTGAAAGTAAGCTCTCATCTTGGCTGACATCACTCCGTCCACGCTTTTCTAAAACCGCCTTGACATCAGCAGCCTCTTGCTCAGCCTGTCGCCGCATGCCAATGTTGTACATGGTTTTATACAGATTCCCTAAAACAACAGAATATGCCTTATGCAGGTCGACATACCTGGGCCTTGTCAGGTAGAATAACGATGGAAGAGCTTGTACATACCACAAATAGAAAGTCCGTGTTGGATTGCGATCGGTGCTTTTGGGTACCTCTTGAGTGCTGATCAACGAATCAGCAGCAAGCCCCGCTAACAAAGGTCGAACTTCCTTCGGCGCCATCATCACCACTTTCGATATCTGTTCATTCCATAAACAAGTTAGAATACCTGTGCAGTTATTTGATAACTTGACCTGTTTCTCATCCAGTTTGCCTGTCTCTAAAAGAAGCCGCAGAATTCGAACACCCGCCACACCATGCCGCTCTCTTGTTACAGATTCTAGTACCCCCCGTCGTAGTCGACGACAGACAATATCAAATTCTATCTGGACTTTGGAAGACCCAAACGATAAAAAAGAAGCAGCACGTCCTGCTGCTGTGGGGTTATCGGCTGAAGAAAGCATCCCGAGGTAGTCTTTTATAAATGAAGCATTTGTGGCCTTTTTTGAAGAGAGAACAAGGCCCAATCCCAAATCATAGACGTCAGACAGCTGCATGATGATATTTGCGACAGATACTGGGGCTGCCAAAGATTAAGTGTACGAAATGGCAGGAAGAGCGGCAAATAGTACCAGATCGAACTTCTGATAGGACCATTTGTGTTGACTCCGTTAGCTTTAATGCAGATTGCACAACGAGAGCTGCACCACGATTGAATCGTGCTTCAGCGGCCTTCACAATGAGCTAAAAACAATCAGGGAGGAGTCGATATGCAGGGGGCAGATACATACGGAGTTGCGAATGTGAACATTGAACTTGTCAAAGTTAACCCGGAAGTGAACAGAATCCTTCCAAATCATCAGCTTATCAGAGAGCTTTTAACACCAAACATACATCGACGTTGTCTTCGTCCTCGATTAATTTACGCTAGTATCGTCTGAGCATAGCATGGAGGGGTCGAATGGTAAGCGCATACCTTGGATGGCCTGTGGCTAATCTGATCTTTTGCTTTACGTTTCTAACAAGAGAAATAATTTAAGAGAATTCGGGGAGTTTCTACGCATGACTCACCAAGCCTACGCGTTCTGCCTGTTCTTCCTCTCGTCGAAGGCGAGCCTCTGCAACCTCTTTCGCCTCACGTAGTTCCTTTGCAGTCGGAAATCCGCTTATCTTTGCTTTCTCTTCGGCCTCATACTTGATTCGTTTGTCCCGAGGAGATACGTGCGACAGGATTGTGGAAGGTTTCAAGTAGAATGCCGAAACGAGTTTATGGATTGCTCGAGCATATTCTGCACATCCTACAATTGAGGTAAGAAGGACGTGGCGCAGGAGCATAGATATGTTCACTTGTCGGATCAGAGACTCCGAGCTGTAAAAGGATGTCTGGAGGACGAAGTTTTCCGTGATCTATGATTGCTTGGACTATCTCTGCAGCCTGACGAAACATCGAGTTATTAGCCTATCCCTCCAAATAGGTTGAGCATTTACTGTTGGTCCGAAGAGTTCTTCCGCCTTGGAGACAAATTTGCCAAGCCTCATTCGCATGAGACATTCCTCTACGTTCACCTCGAAAACTTCCCCATCGTCTTCGGTGTGGGCATGCCAAAGGAGATTATGTTGAATAAGGACAAGGATAGATGCACGAACTAAACGGGATTTCAGACGCGTGATGCGGACCAGTTGAGTGAGCGGCAGTCGACCACGAGTAAGAAGTACAGATGCGATAGACTAGTGAGCTTCATTAAATAGAATAAATTGACAAAACAGGGTTATATGGCTCACAGCTGTGAGGGGGCCAAAGTGTGAGTGTATTATTTGAACGCAAAGACGTGCAGTATGAGCATCCGCCATCGCACTGAGCGAGGTCAGACGAAAGTCAAATTTTCTGATGCGGACATGGAAACAAATTATAAATATGTACGTCATCTGGCTGGACATGAGTGAATTCGGAAGACATGCACTACAATAAATCGATATCGGTTCCCATACAGCTCTAACAATCACGAACCCATCTCGTTCATAAGCTCCCAAAATATTTCAATGCCAACAAGCCAGCAATCGGAGGGGTCTGTCAAGGTCAGCAAGCTACAACAACAAAGACAGAAAACCATTATCGAATTGAATGCAAAATGAGAAACTGACTTAGCCTATGGTGGTGTCCCTAGGTCAATCTGCCAAAGAATTAAAAAAAAAAGGTAGAAATCATTTCTTGGTCTGCAGCAAGGGCGCCGAAGGGCAAGGCACATTATTTGTCGATGGCTGCGTCAGTGATCTTCTATTCCCAGCACCAACAGCGGACATCAAGGTAGGCGTAGATTCAGAGTTATCACTCGATACGTAGTCGTTTAGGCCCTGAAACAGTTTAGGATATAAAGTGTATAAAGGCTATTCACAGACCTGGAGAAGTTGGAGATGGTGTTTGGTCATGATCTTGCTCGAGTTCAATTTCGGAAATACTTCGTTTCGAGGACATTTTGCTTGATAAGGTGGCCGAGCTCTGGTTCGACTCTGTTTCATGTTCAGCCTCCCATGTTGTGTCTGGATCCCCGTCACCCCCATCAGGATCATCATCCCAAACTTCGTCGTTGGCGTTTGCAGGATGGAAAACCTCGGGTGTATCGTATTTGTCGAAGGTTGTTTGGTCGTCTTGAAATGATATCAGCATGACATCATTAACATTTGAGAAGCATACTAACGTGAAGTACTGCTATCCGGCTTATTGGCGGCAGGAGGTAGTTCCAACGTGGAGGGACCTAATTGCGAGGATGTCAGGAAAGAAGGTGGTTTTGTTGGTTATGCAATGACCTTGGCTATACTCTGGAAAAGACGCTACCCCATGATGGCTTCCAGCCCCTGCATGGAATTGAAATGATTGAAAAGGTCGTCGTAAATTGACATAGACCCACCTGTTATGCCTTTGACACCTGGAACTGGTTCTAATACGT
>QMFE01004423.1:1193-13433 GCA_003314665.1 Tricholoma sp. MG77
AGCAGTGGCTTGTGTGGCTGGACATCTGTTTGTTGTCATTGTTGTTCATCATTTGCTGTCATTGTTGTTCGTCATTTGCCATCACTGTTGTTTGTTGTTTGCCATTGTTGTTGTTTGCCATTTGCTGTTGTTGTTGTTGTTCACTGTCATTGTTGTTTGTTGTTGTTGTTTGTCCTTTGTCATTGTCATTTGCTGTCCATTGTCTGTTGTCCATCATTCATTGATCATTGTTGTTGTTCATTGTTCATTGTCATTGTTTGTTGTTTGTTGTCACTGTAGGAGGTGGCCACAGCCTGTTATGAACCAAAAGAATGTGCAGGACAGGACGGAACAGATGATGGACAGACACGTGAGGTGACACGAGCTGGGAACGGATTGCAACGAATGTAACACTTGCCGTGTGAGCGCGGGAACAAGCGGGAACAGTTGTGGAAGGTGTAGCAGTAGTGCGAAGACTTGAACGGAGTTGCATGCGAGATTGAGCACAGAGCGCCAATGCGTGGAGAGTGAAGCGCGAGGCACGAGGTGTGAAGTGGATGCGGAGGTGCTTGCAGAAGAAGCTGTAGTGAATGTAAGCCTACTCGTCCGAGAGGGGAACATACACAGCTTCGAAGAACTGGTGGACATATGGGCTAATGGCTTCAACTATGCAGAGCAGGCCGGTTGCGCCCTGACCTAGCGACAGGCCCATATTTCGGAATTAAGAGGAGAGGATGACTAAGAGTAAGAGAGCGGATGAGACTGAGTTCAACAATGGATGTATTGCGGAGGTTACACACAGGAACACACACGGACAGCACAGGTAATGGACAAGTACAAAAGTACAGGTGATATGAGGAAATATCAAATTGAAGTCGATAATAAAGCTAAAGAATAAGAGTGGGAGCTACAGCTATTTAACGAGTGCGAGAGCGCAAGGAAGCACGGCGCTCCGCGATTATGTAAGGCAGGTACAGCATAACATAATTGAAATAGTAGTGAATGAATTTCAAATGAATGAATGAAATGAACTAAGAATACGGACTTGAAATAAGGATTGCAAATTCAGTTGCACACGGCATGACCCAGGATAAGTGCTATGCGCGAGGCGAGAGCGCAGCGGAGCAAATCAGATGATGCTAGAGTCGCGTTGTGCGCGTGTGGAAATAGCTCACACAAGAATAGATATGGGTTGCAATGTGAAACGAGGTTATTGCACGAAAACGGATGCATGAGGTGCGGGGAGCTCAGGAGACATGCAGAAGCGCGGCGTGCGACACGTGCGTGGGAGCACAGAGATCACAGACAGATGGACTTTGACCACGGAGATAATGCAGAAGTGTTCGCACGAGCGTAGCAGCGTGTAGAGAGCAAAGCGCTAGCTGGAACGACTTGTAAGTTGGCAAGAGGGTTCTAGGGGGTGTAGGGGATAGTCACAGGTGTGACATATGTCACGGGGAGCATAGAAAAATGTGTGACAATGAGGGGGGTAGTTACAGATCATAACACAGCCACCTCCATGTGGCTATGCTGTATTGGGAGTTTCCAGGGATGTTACCATGTTACATGTAGTCACACAGCCTCTAGAGAAGCAACATACACACTATGTTGGTATCAGAAGCCTATATACATTGGTTCTGTGTACTCTTGTGTAAGAAGCCTTATCACCCTACCCACCACCCTTACACTTTTTTACACATCCATTTCTGGCTTCCAGTAATCCAGGATATATAGTGAGTTTTTCTGAAAAACTACCCTCTTGGCATGGCTATGCCACCCAAGAAACCCCTGCTGGAGCGAGGTAAGGCCAATATGGCCTTGCCAAAACCTGTTATGGGTGCCAATAGGCACCCTGAAGTGTCGTGAGAGGCAGATATGCATGACATGATGCTGTCGCGAGGTGCTAAATCAAAACTTCGCCTGATGCAGGAGGGCCAAATGGCCTTAACTAATGCTATTGTGGGTGCCAATAGGCACCATGAAGTGTTACGAGAGGGAGAAGTACATGACGTGATACGTTTGCGCCATGCCATGTCACAGATTTGTCCGATGCGAAGTTGTGATGGTATGCTGTTTAAATGCTATGGTATACACTCTAACAAAGTACTAGATAGGTACTTCTATTATAATCCTAAGGATCTTATTTGGATGTGCCATCTAACGGACACACCCACCTGTGAAACCACAGTAGCCGAAATTGAGCAACAGCTCGAAAATGAAGGAGACCTCGACTTTCGAGGTCTATTAAGTGATAAGGTGGTCTACATATGAGGACACTGGGTTCCATTGGGAAGTACCAATGGAGTGAGTGAGGAAGAACAGGGCCTGATAGAGCTGGCCCAAGACACTATGCAATTGCATAGTGTATTAGAGAACAAGTGGCTATTGTCCACTATGACTATTGATGAGGGCACCAAATGGTGTCATGATAAGCTCGCAGTGGAGGACCAGCCACTCTTCCTCAAGCCCCTTCTTCTATGCCAGTCTCGCCCCATCAAAAACCAGGGGGAACATATGATCGTGCCCCAGAAAATGACATGGCTTGCTACTAGACAAGCCTCCAAAGAAAATGAGATGGATAACAAGACAAGTCACCCAGAAAACTTAGATCTGGCATGTAAAATAGGCATGTCAGAACGCAAGGATTTAGTTGGCCATGCAGAGGAAGGTGCCGCCAAACATGATAGAACCATTGAAAAAGGTGATGAGAGCTTGGAGAGCCTTGCTGGTAAGCAAGGTATTGATGAGGAGGGCAGTGGCGATGATGTCACTGATACAGAAAATGAAATGGACGAAGGATCATCCAGGAGAGAATGCTCTGTCGAGGATGATGGAACAGTTGATGATGAAGTTGGCTTGGGCCAAGAAGAGATGAACACAGACACATTCATAAACTCAACCCGCAGGGACAAGGAGTCAGACTGCAGTGTTGAGAGTGGTATTGAGGACGATGAGATGAACGCAGATGTGTCTGCAGAGCCTGATGCTCGAGACAAGACAGAGTGGCAGAAGGTGCCACCAGACAAAGATCGAGAGGCATTTAGACGAGGGGACAACAAGTGCCATAGTCCTGAGATAGATACTGGGAGGTGGTGTCAGGCCAGCTTGGTGGAGGATCAAGGTGTCATGCCTCCATTCCAGGTACATCAGGAAAAACACTTTTGTCATCAGGGCACTCCCACAGTCCCTGAATATTCGCAAGGAACTTGACTGCCCTGAGTGCTCTCATGGGACCTCAGAGCATTGGAGGGCATCTGGAGGCACCAGATGTCATGGTTGTCCCAAGTTCTTCTGTTTAGTACTTTAAGAGGATCTGGGCTTCTGATACTAGTTCTATATATTTAAATTGACTGATATATTGGTTGTAAAATATGTGAAACAGAATAAAGAACAAAGCACAGTACCTATGGGTGAGAACCACGTCGTTACCCTGCTTTCCAGCATCATTGTTACCTGTTTCCCCCAGATCATGTATGCTCCCTACCTTTCTACCTTTCGTTAGTCCTCCCCAGGTCATGATGTTGCTCCGCCATTTGTCATTCAGTCTCCCATGTTGTCACTGTCCACCCCACTGCCATCGTACCTGAGTGCGCTGTCCTCAGTTGGCGGGCAGAGGTGTGGGTGCATTGGTTGTTGAGGTCATCATGTCTAAAACCTGTAGATATTGAAAAATAGAGGTTAGATGTATAAAGAAAAACAAGGAGCTGAAACAACTTACCTGGGGCCGAACTAACACATATCTATGCATCATTTGTGTCCCTCCATACCTCATACCCAAGTTCCATCCCCATTTTATTTTACCAATTGTCATTCAGCCTCTCAGGTCATCAATCATACCTGAGCAGTTGCTTGTGGCAGTAGTTCAGGGTGCTGTCCTCAGTTGGCAGGTGGAGGTGCAGGTGTGTTGGTTGAGGTCATTGTGGCGTTGTGAGATAAAACCTATAGATATTGAGAATAGAAGTTAGAAAAACAAGAGGACCACAAAAAAACTGAAAAAACTCACCTGTTGCCCAAATGATGACTCGGATACACATCATTTGAGGCCGCGCAAAACTGCCCTATCTCTGAATTAGGAGTAGGTTAACAGAAGAAAAACAAGGAGGGAATATAAAACAACTTACCTCGAACCCAAACAATGCATATCTATGCATCATTTGCAGTCCATATCTTGTACCCCAGTCCCATCCCCATTGTTCGTTCGTTCATATGTTCAGTGGTGGTGGTAGTCTTGCTGTAGGAGGGCACCACAGCCATAGGGGGGGTCTTCCATACTGTGGCTGTGCCATTACCGGGGGTTCCCGAGGTATGTTACTAGTGTTACATGTAGTCACACTTCCCTAAGCATTACACTACGTCGATAACGGTACTTCACTATATACAGTGGTCCTACTTATCCTTGTGTGATCAGTCTTATCACCCCCCTACCCACCATCTTACACTTTTTAAGTATCCATTCCAGTTTGTCACCAAACTGGAAATATAGTGAGTCTCTTTTACAAGAACTCTCTCTCCTTGACTTGCAATGCAAGTCAAAACCAACTGCCTGGAACAAAGTGAGGGCCAACAGGCCCTTGCAGACCCCTTTATGGGTGCCAATAGGCACCCAAATGTGTCACAAGAGGGAGAAATGCATGATGTGATGCTGTCACGAGGTGACACATCACAATTTTGCTTGACACAAAGTTGCGTCGATATGCCATACAAATGCTATGGCATTCACTCTAACGAAGTACTAGATAGGTATTTCTACTATAATCCTAAGGATTTCCTATGGATGTGCCGTCTAACTGACACACCAGCCTGTGAAAATGCAGTGCACGAGATCGAGCAACAGCTTGAGAATGAACGCGACCTCGATTTTTGAGGTCTTCTAAGTGATAAGGTGATCTACATAAGAGGTCATTGGGTTCCACTGGTGCATACCAATGGAGTGAGTGATGAAGAACGAGCCCTGGTTGAACTGGCTGTTATGATCGTAACTACCCCCCTCATTGTCACGCATTTTCCTATGCTCCACATGACATCTGTCACACCTGTGACTATCCCCTACACCCCCTAGAACCCTCCTGCCAATTTACAAGTCGTTCCAGCTAGCGCTTTGCTCTCTACACGCTGCTATGCTCGTGCGAGCACTCCTGCATTATCTCCGTGGTCAAAGTCCATCTGTCCGCAATCTCCGCGCTCCCGCGCACCGCCGCGCAGTCAAGCGTCATCATGCGCACCCCACGCACGTGTCGCGCGCCGCGCTTCCGCTTCCGCATGTCTCCTGAGCTCCTCGCACCTTGTGCATCCGTTTTCATGCAACAACCTCGTTTCGCATCGCAACCCATATCTATTCTTGTGCAAGCTATTTCCGCGCGCGCCACGCGACTCTAGTATCATCTGATCCGCTCCGCTGCGCTCTCGCCTCGCGCTTAGCACTTATTCTGGGTCATGCCGTGTGCAACCGAGTTTGCAATTCTATTTCAAGTCCGTAATCTTAGTTCATTTCATTCATTCATTTGAAATTCATTTACTACTATTTCAATTATGTTATGCCGTACCCGCCTTACATAATCGCGGAGCGCCGCGCTTCCTTGCGCTCTCGCGCTCGTTAAATAGCAGTAGCTCCCACTCTTATCCTTTAGCTTTGTTATCAACTTCGACAACTTCGATACAACCCTGTTTCCCATTGTAACTCTAACTTGCTTGTACTTTTGTACTTGTCCGTTACTTGTGTTGTCCGCACGTGTTCCCGCGCGTGACCTCCGCAATACAACTGTTGTTGAACTCAGTCTCGTCCGCTCTCTTACTCTTAGTCATCCTCTCCTCTTAATTCCGAAATACGGGCCCATCGCTAGGTCAGGGCGCAACTGGCCTGCTCTGCATGGTTGAAGCCAATAGCCCATATGTCCGCCAGTTCTTTGAAGCTGTGTATGTTCCCCTCTTGGACGAGTAGGCTTACATTCACTACAGCATCGTCTGTGAGCACCTCCGCATCTGCTTCGCGCCTCGCGCCTTGCTCTCCACGGATCGGCGCTCTGCGCTCGATCTCACGTGCAACTCTGTTCATGTCTTTGCACTACTGCTACACCTTCCGCAACCGTTCGCGCTTGTTACCCGCGCGCATGCGCACGCTCCCGCACTCGCACAGCAAGCGTTACATTCGTTGCAATCTGTTTACAGCTCGCGTCACCTTGCGTGTCTGTCTGTCTTCCGTTCTGTCCCTCCCTGCACGTTCTCGGTTTGTAACACTGGCTCACGATACCATGCAAATGCATAGTGCGCTAGAGTGCGAGTGGCTGCTGTCCACTACAGCCATTGACAAAGGCACCAAAGGGTGTCATGATAGACGTGTAGTGGAGAAGAGCACCCTGACACTCAAACCCTTCGTCCTATCCTCACCCTGCCCAGTCGAAAACCATGGGGAACATATGTTTGTGCCCCCAATTATGGGACAACCTGTTACTAGAGAACAGGCTGTCGAATACGACAAGGCAGATGCAGATGCACCTGCCCACTTAGATACACTAGTGAACTCAGCCTGCAGGGATGGTCAGTGTAAGGGGACAACCCCCAGGTATATATAGTTCCCTATCCATTGTTTATATTTCCTTTTCATTCCTTTCTATCCTACCTTATTCCCCTTATTTGGTATTGTTTACCTACAGCCCTATTATGGGCAACTGGTAGTAGTAGATACTCTTTAATCCAACATCTAAGAATCCCCCCAGTATAACTTGCTTATAGCATTGACTTCTGTCATTACATAGTCTTATAGACTCCCTGTGCCCTTGTGGCCCCTGGTACCTGTGTGCCCCCTGTGTCTCCTCTTCTTCTGGGTCTTGCCCTTACAGTCAGTCAGACTGCAGCACCGAGGACATCGAGGATGAAATGGACGTAGATACGTCCATGAGTTCAATCTACGGAGATGAGGAGTCTAACCATAGCATTGAGAAAATCCCAGAGGTAGAAGACAACGAGAGACATCATCTAGAAGATAAACTGGAGAGACGACGAACAAATACGTTCGTTGAGGAACCATACAAAAACCTAGATATATATGAGCAGAGAGACAACAAAAAACATTGTCTTAAGGATCGACGAGCAGTGAGGTTCGTTGACAAAGGACGAATGGATACGTTCGTTGGTGAAACCCGAGACGACGATGACGACGACGAAAACCGTCGTCTGGGGAGTAAACGAGCAGCCTTGTTCGTGGAACAAGGCAGAGGAGGAGAGGGACGAGGCAGAGGAGGAGAGGGACGAGCTAACACGCTCGTCGTCGAGTCCCAAGACAACTCAGGGACAGAAACACTGGACAACGACGAGAAACGTCGTTTGAAGGAAAGCCTAGAGCCTAGACTACGTGTTGGTAACGTAGTGGACGAGAGACATTCGAATACGAACGTCGAGACCAGAGGAAGAGCGGCATTGTCATTGTTAGGGCAGCAGAAACGGGTCGGATATCAGTAGGGTCGTTCACAGTAGCCATTTTCGGCTACTTTTCGGCTACTTTTCAATCTACTTTTTGGCTCCTTTTTGACAATTTGGCAGAAGAATGATCAAAAAGTGACCAAAAAGGAGATGAAAAATGAGATGAAAAATGGCTACTGTGAAACCCCTGGAACATAAAAAGAACAAAAAGGAATGAAAAATGCATTTTACCTTGTCGACGGCAGGCCCTGGCAGGCCTCGGCACATTCAAACTCCACCCCAAACGACTTTGTGAAATTTTTTTCATGAGTTCATCACCAAATTGGGCACCAAGTCAATATTGTGTCTTTATAATTAACAACTTATTGAATTTCAAGCAATGTAGATTACACAAGAATAAATATATTATTACCTACTTACAAAAATAACTATGTAGTAGTATGTATGAAAACTGACTAACATGTGGAGAGCCCCACCCTACAAGCAAGTGCTTGCAGCGGTGGGTGTCGGATCCTGGGCGCTCGCCCCCCTGCCTCGCCCCATCCCTTGTTTCCAGGGCTATGCCGCAAGCCACCCTATGACCAGTTGCTCATAGGCGTGGCGGGGCACCATGATGTCGCCCCCTCTTCCCCTGTGGTGGTGTTCCCCTTCGCCACTGGCTTCAGTCATGTCCCCTTCCCCTCCTTGACCCTTTCCATTGGGACATACACAGCAGCCTTCCTCCCTTCGAGCAGTTGCTCATAGCAGAGGGGTCTGGTGCTGTGGGCATCGTCGTCTCCCCCTTGTCCCTGTCATCGTCCTGTCCTGTGTTGGCGGTGCTGGTGCTGGTGCTGTTGGTGTTGGTGTTGGCGTCGTCATCGTCGTCTCCTCCCCTCCCTTCCCTCCCCCTTCTTGCTCGTCATCGTCGTGGAGATGGTGACAGGCCCATTAGCACCCGTTCCACCCTGCGAGCAAGGGCTCACAGTGGTGGGAGGTAGGTGCTGGGCTGCGGTCTCATCCTCGTCGTCTCTGCGCACCTGGCGTTCTAGCCAAGCTGCACACACGATCCACCCTACAAGCAGATGCTCATAGGCGTGGGGTGAGTGCCATGGCTCTTGTCATGGACCCCGTTGTTGTTCCGCCTGTGATCCACCCCACGAGCAGTTGCTTGTGAGGCTGGGATGGGAGGTGTGGCCACTGGGTCATCATCAGCTGGTAGCACCCACGATCCACCCTACGAGCAGTTTCTCGTAGGGCTGGAAGCGGGTGCTGGGTCGATGTTTCGCGTTGGAGGTAGGCTTCGTGTATCAGTGACGTGGCACCGAGAGGGGGGGTTGGCTAGTGCTTACCTGACGGGTCTCCCCTCCACGGGTCTCCCGGTGCCCTTCCCTGTTCTCCGCTGGGCCAGGTAGTTGTCGTCGTCATCAATATTTAATATCTAAAAACTTTGTTAGTAACAAAAAAATGAAATGAAATGAAAAAAACATACCTGCGGCCCAAGAGACATCGACGATGTCTCTTGGGCCATTTTTTGCGTTCCTTGTCGTACGGCGCTGTATCCATCGCCTGTGCCTTCTGTTCTTGTCCCATGCTCGTCGTCCCCCTCATTGTGCTCCCCCGCCGCCGTTTTGGTTGTGTGGTTGTCATTGTACGTCTCCATCTCCATCCCTGTCATCGTCTTGTGGTGGTTGTCCTCCTCGTCGAATTCCTCGTTGTTGGTCTTCGTCCCCTGATCCCCGTTGTTGTTGTTGTTGCTGTTGTTGTTGTCTGTCCACTCGTTGTTGTTGTCGGTGTCATCCTGTGACTTTGTTTTTGTTGTCGTGGCTCGTCTTCTTTTCATCGTTGCGCCCTCCCCATCTTTGCCGTGCCAGTTGTTCGTTCCACCCCACGAGCAGGTGCTCGTAGCGGTGGCATGCATGTGGGTGTCCTGCCTTGGCGCCGTCTTGTGGTAAATAGCATAGATAGAACCTAGAAAAAGCAAATGAAAACATTAGTTAGTTCAAAAGAAAAGAAAAGAACTTGAAAAATAAATTATCTAGGGCCCAGACGACCTCTGTCGTCATTTGGTCCCTATGTGGTTGGTTTGCGGTGGTTGGTGGCATTAGTCGATGTGGGAGTGGGCATGGGAGTGGTGATGGTGGGTGGTGACAGAGTTGTGGTGGTAGAGGTGTGAGGGAGGCATCGTCGTTGATGGTGGTGGTGCAAGGAATTAGGCGTCGGAGCAGAGTTTGAAAGAACAACAAAAAGTGAAGACAAAAATGAACACGAAAAGGAGGCTCTTTGCAAAAAGGCTCCTTTTTGCCTTCATTTTCAAGTCATTTTTGGATTTCATTTTTGAAAAAGTAACCAAAAAGTAAAACAAGAAGTAGCCGAAAAGGAGCCGAAAATGGCTACTGTGAACGACCCTAGTATCCACCCATAACGGCCCCAAAAGCGCTGGACAAAGGAACCCAGTCTGTAGACGACAGGCAAGACACCGAGGTGCAAGCTGCCTTGCCAGTGGGACAAGGCAGAGGGGGAGAAGGCCTGCCAAACACGACGAGATGAGCAAATGCACTCATCGCCAAGTTACAGGGCAGGCCAGAGATGGGAAGTCAAAATGACGATGAGAGTCATCGTCTGGACATGGAACAAACCCCCAGGCTCGTCGAGAGAGAGGCAGAAAGGTCATGTGTTACGTCCTGTTCCATTCCGTTCCTCGGACTTAATCCATTCCACAGACTCCGACTTATTTTCCGATCCTATATTTAGTTTTAGCTACTTCGTCATTTATGATTATCCTCACAGACTCCTGTTTGTCATTTCGTACTTCACATCTACTACGAGTATTTACCTCGGGTCCCGATCGGATGCCCGATGCCCGCACCTTACTAGTATATAAACGTAGTTACCTTGCTTGTAAACTCCAGTTCGAATATTGATTAGTTCAAATCTCCTCCTATCTTGTTTGCTCTCTCTTGTCTCAGACTTATCTTCGGTCCCCGACTTGATTCCTATTCACTACGAAATCTGGAACACTGGCAACAAGTGAAGGGCGCAACTTCTTACAAGTTGAAGCCAAGTTCCTTCTGTTCCCCTACGTTCAGTATTACGCTCGGTCCCCGCTCGGACTTCCGCTAGGATCAGTATTTAACATCATGCTCGGGGGACCCAATGCATGGCGCGTCAGACAAGAGCGGGGATGTGAGAACGCTGAGTCGAGGCTGTAGAGGTCTCGAGAATGACGAAATTTGTCGTTTAATAGAAAATAAGATCAGTACACGATGGATGGTGCATGATACAACATCCAAGACATATGAAACAGGTTACTTACCTGTTTCCGAACATCCAACACGTTCAAAAACGCGTAACGAAAGTTGGTATGGCCCCCAGACGGCCGTAACGTCGTTCCAGCCAGAACTGCCCGACGATTTGTGTTGCCAGCATGTTGCTGAGCGGAAACTATGCCATGGTGACATAGTTAACAGAAGACGTTCAAGTTCAAATGTCGGCAACAAGAGCGAGATGACCATAGTGTCGTCAGGACGGCAGACACAGGTTGGATATCAGTATCCACCTGTGCCGCTCCCAAAAGCGCCAGACAAGCGGTCCTGGTGTGTAGATGACAAGCAGATTGTCAAGGCGCAGAATGCACCTTGGCCAGGGAATGGAAACGCGCTGGATAACCAGTCGTGTTGTGGTAAAGGAGCAGACACGGCTCAGACATGTCAATGGTCATGATGTGACATTGGTCACAAGTCATGTGTCGCAACACGTTTACGCGTTGCAAGCTGGAAGGTGGATGGAATGGAGTGTACTCAAAACATGCCATCCACACGGCAGGTTGTGGGCCTGCTTATGGTTTATTGTGATGATGATTTTTCATCATTAAAACTCATAAATTATTTTATTTAATTCATTTTAATTTTTCTTGTTGACATACTTAGTTGTCAGCAAGGTGCGTTTTTGGACAAGTGAACCGGTTAAATCGTGTTGTGTATGTCCCTCAAGTTATGGATGTCATTGTAACAAGCATCCATGGGACATTAAAATTTTTATTCACCAACAGCATGGGGCAAATTATCCTGTGCTTAAACTTTCTTTAATTTTTCTTTTGTTTGGTGTAGATTGGCTGGTGGGGCCAATCTCAAAGGGGAGAATGTAGGAGGGCACCACAGCCATAGGGGGGGTCTTCCATACTGTGGCTGTGCCATTACCTGGGGTTCCCGAGGTAAGTTACTAGTGTTACATGTAGTCACACTTCCCTAAGCATTACACTACATCAATAACGGTACTTCACTATATACAGTGGTCCTACTTATCCTTGTGTGATCAGTCTTATCACCCCCCTACCCACCATCTTACACTTGCATGGCCAGCGGCTGTTCAAGTTGTCAAGCTAACCTGTGGTGCCTGGAATTGATCAAAATAGAGTGAGTGAGAATTGTGGGACATAATGTGGGCAGGCAAGCTAATTCCCACGGTCCTCTGGTTGAACTTTAGAAACTTTTGCGCAAACACCACTACCACCACCTCATCACTCAACCACACACCACGACACTGCCGCACCCCACAACAACAACAACCATGACTATGACCACCAATGAGACAATGACAACATCAACAACATCAACAACACCTACAACACCAACAACACTAACAACAATGACAATGCTAGTGTCAAGAACAACAATACCACAGCAATAGCAACCCCAACAATGGCACGTTGGACAGTGCTCAGGGGTGTTGTTCCCTCCTCGTAAGTTTTATTCATTTTATTCTTCACTTTTACACTAAATCTACTGGTTTTACAGGCTAACACTCATGACACTGCCCAATGTGACAACATGAACATGCCAGCTGCCACATCACACCAACCACCCTATG